>WBMY01004192.1:443196-471123 GCA_013397315.1 Donacobius atricapilla | reverse complement strand
TTTTTTTTTTTTTTTAAGCGGGACCTAGGGAGCAGAGCGAGGGGTAAGGATCCTAAGCTGCCCATTTCTCTGGCAGCCTTTAGTTGCACAAGCAGCAGATTGTGCTTGCTCCAGGGTCTCTGGGCCACTTGAATCCTGTGCATAGGAGGGGAAACAAGGCAGAATGGGGGTTGCTGTAGGCCAGACAGGGCACTCTGGACAGGAAACAAGCTGAGAGATACCAAGCCCTACCAAATGCAGAGGAAAACAGGGGCTCTGTGTGTGCAGGAGGAGAATGTAGGCCAAAGTTACCAATTGTTGCCTCAAGATCTTCGGTAACAGATGAACCAGCCCATGGAAAGGTGGTATTTAAGCAACTACCCCAATACTTTTGGTTTAATGCAGTCTGTATTTGGGTAGAGAACACTGTGCTGAAATAGTTATCCCAAGCTTGTGCTTCATGCTCTGCTGCTTAGGCAGGCCAGCAAATAATTGGTAATGCCACATGAAATATCTTGGCATCTATCTGACAGCTCACTGAGTGAATATCCTGTAAAATTGATCACCTGACTCCATTACTCAAAAATAAAATTGAGTTGATGTAGCGAGGTAAACATTGGTGAGGGTGTTTGAATGTTGTTACAGGAAATTAAATCCTCTGCATATAGGGCAATATTTATTTTACATTTTGTGTGCTTCAGTAGGAAATGAGCTCCTATTTATCTTCGCTCTAGAGCAAGATGAATTAAGCTCCAGAGCAAGTATGGCATCAGTCTCCAATGGTTTTCAACCTAAAAAGTTTTATCTCTGAATCCCTGTTGCCTTGCCTTACATTTATGCTCCTGCATAGGATGGAGAGGGCAAAAGCCCTCCGAGATGCCTTTTCTGCTTGTAGGTTTACTTGCTGCAGTATTGTAGAGGGGAGAAAGGGGAAGTAAGAATAAGTTATTGCTGCATTTAGCTGGAATAACTTGCCCTCCTGACTCTTCTCAGATGTTTAACCAATAGAACTTTTTTGGCTGCATCTTCAATATCATCAGAAATAAAAGTCCTAATATATCACTCGGACACTGAGTAAACTTGTGACAATTCTAGACATCATCTGGATATGTGAATGAAATTGATGTTACATCTCACTAATCAATCTAAATAACATAATAATACATAAAGAGAGAAAAAAACCCCAACTTTTGTAACTTACTTTCTTCCTTTTTACCTTAGGATCTTCTTTCTGCATTAGAAATTAATATAATATGTCTTGATCTGGTCCTGCTTAAGTGAACAGCAAACTGCAGGGTGGAATGGAATATAAGATGTGTTTTACTTCATGTCTTGAACTCATTTATATACTGTACTTTATTCCTCATTCATACGGCTACAGAGCCCATGACTTGAAATCAACAAAACACAGTTATCCTGTAGAGCAGAATGTGCTGCAGGAAAGTTTGCAAGTTTAGACTCTGTAAGGTAAAGAAAACAGTGAAATGAGAAATGTTTCTAGTGATAATTGAGCATTACATATTTATCCTATGTTAAGAGTTAGTGACTTCTTTTTTTCCTCCTAGCTGTAACACTCAAAAATGTGATAGCAGAGAAATTATCTTATCCTACTTCTTTATTCCTAGCTCAGTAGTTGTTTGGGTTCCACGACTTCTCACCAACAGCCCTTATCTAACATATGGCATTGTCTCTGCGGTGACTGAGTGCCTCACGAGCATAGAGTGACTTTATTTTCACAATAGCAGCACCCTGCGCTGAGAAAATTTTCAACCCTGCTAATTGGGTGGGGTAGAGGGAGAGAGAGGAAATTAAATGCCTTGCTTGTTTTTCTCAGCTTACTGCTGCTGAGAAGCCTGTCTGTCCCTCCATTGTCTGTAAAGGGGCTGTGATTTTCACAGATGCTAGAAGGATCTTGTCTCTGTATGGTGGGCTGTGTCATGCCACTGGTGATGTGGGACACAAAGTCACCAGCACATCATCAGTACTTTAAGAAGTGAATATTGAGCCTGATGATAGTGTGGGCAAAAGGGGCTGTAAGATATCTGACTTTTGAGGCTCAGAATGAAACCGGGCACATCCCAGTTTAACTAAATTTAGTGTTACAATCAAGTAGTGCACAGGAGCCAAGGCAAAAGAGACAAAGCTCATGCCCTTTCTTCCCAGCAGCACCTGCTGACCAGTAGTTTTCTTCCAACATTTTCTTTCTTCTACCCATTGCATTAAAAACGTACCTTAATTGACTGTACATCAGAAGCCTGCCCTGGTGGCTCAGTAACCACTGTCATCAGCACAAGAGAATGGCTCACCTTGTCCTGGCCATGTGAAAGTGTGCTGAACTGAGGTTCATGTCCCTGTCATCTTTGGCCAAAATGCTGATGTAGGTGTTGCACCCAAGGACACATCTGCAGAGATAAAGCAGCCCCAGTGGAATGTGTTCTGCATGCTCTTGAAATTGCTACTGTGAGCTCCTTTTACCTTCCAGAGCAAAGAATCTGGCCAAAAGCCTTCCTGCTGCCATTTTAAACAATCCACTGCGAGGGGTGGCTCACCAGCTCTTTGAGGTCTGTGGCCTAGGACTGTTTGACTGCATAGCTAGTGTTTTTACAGTTTCTTTTTGGTATAAAAATGTGAATACTCAGCATCAAATAGCTGTAATTAAGCACTTTGGGTTTTTTTTCCTGAAAGCTCTAAGTATATTAATAGGTATCTAAAATGTATTAGAAGCAGGGTAAAAATTTGTTTCTGTTATGCTAACAACAAATATTTCATTTGTTTAGGTCTCTCTTTCTCTTCAACTTTTCTTTCCTCTTCGTAGCACTTCTGAAGCATAATGCAACTGTTTTCCAACCTGTATGTAACCATGGTTTTAGTTTTTTGTTTCCTTTGCTTATGAAAAGAAAAATCAAATCAATTTTATCAAGCTACTGGTAAAGTACGGAGAGCATTTACTGTAATTAGGACACTGCATTACAGAAGTGATCTAAAGAATCCTGTGAAATGTTATTGCTCTTAGCAAAGAGACTACAGAAGTTGAAATGGAATTTTGAAAAGGAGTTGAGTAATATGCTTAGCTGTTCAAGCATGTTGACTGATGTACTTATGAGCTGTGTTTTAATTTAACAAGTTGGATTTTCTTTCTGCACTAAAAGATTAGGAGAAGTCTTTGCTCTAAACCAGGTAATCCCACACTTGCCTGCTCTTTGTTTAGCAGCTGTTTTGCCACCCTCCATTCATTCTGGCAGTTGGCACAATGCAGATAATGATGAGGTATGTGATGACAAATACTTTCATTGTCTCATTTCTGACTGATTTCATATACCAGATTGTTCAAACCAGAGTAAACACAGTGCTGATTAGAGTCTGATTTTTGATTTAAGTTTATTTTTAAGGAATATAGTATTTCCTTCAGAATGTGTTGGGTCCTTCAATCTTATCTATATGGATATAGTCTGTATCATTAATACATTGGAAGTAGGTGCTTATCCTCTTGCCATTGTTGATTGGATTTGCAAGATTGGAGCCTTAATAAGAACCTGTGTATTCTGCAGTGAGGAAACGTTGTACGCTGAAGATCTGCTTGTATATAGCGCCATTTGGGAATTAATCTTGCAATCAAAATGAACGCAGAATTAGCTCTGAAACCTTTCTTCTATCTGACACATGCTAACCTATGTGTCTAAGAGCCAGGCAACTGCTCTGGGAAAGTGAAGTCATTGTTCAGTTGCTATGAGCTGGTAAACACACAGTGGTAGAGGCTTGGCCCTGGCTCTTCCTCACCTTGATTCAGAACTGGTGAGGGAAAGCCTGGCCTGCAACTCAAGACAGAAGTCCAGAGTTAATGGACTCATTCAGACAAGTTTTTTCTGCTTACTCGTTCACCATGCCTGTTCTAGGCCTACTTGAGTTCCTTATACCTTGGCTGCAGGTGTGAAACCCCTCATTCTGCTGAGAGGAATTGAACCTTCTGTTCTTACTTCCCTCCACGAGTGAGACTGTACCCTCTTTTTAGCACAACTGAGTGGTCACAGAGCCCCTGAGCAATGCACACTGTGGAGGTGGTGATTTTGTGTTCAAGTATGTTATTTTTTTCATCCCTTATAGAGACATTTCCTTAGATGGTGAACTGTCTGAATTTTATAACTTCAATCAAATGCTGGTTGGGTTGTGAAGGAACTTATCCCCATAGACATGGAGTATAATATTGAATATATCAACTGTCTCTCCTCGATATCTGCAGAAATTTGAAAGAAAAGGATCAAGCAGTTCTTTAAAGTTCAGATCCTGAAACCGATAAATTTTCATCTGCCTCCATCTGCCCTCCCCCACGTGCTACTTAATGATCTAAATATCTTTAGGCAGAGAAATACATTGTAGTACTTTGGACTCACCTGGTTTGAGGATAAAGTACACTCTGCAGAAGAAACAGGAAAACAAAAGAACACAAAGGCAAGCATTCAGTGGTGATCAAATGTGCCATATTTGTAGACAGGATGTCAGGGTGAAATAGATTATTATGAAAGCATGAAGATCTGACAATTCAAAGGAAAATGAAAAGTATTCTTGAGAGTTAAACATTGAAACTTTTTTGAAAAGGGGCTGGCGGTGTAATGAAAACAACATCTGGCTGTGATTGCTAGAATTTGATTGCAAAAGGGAAAGCTGAATGATGTTATCTCACGCTGATTGACATTAAAAAAAAACTTGAAAAATGGACATTAAAAAGGAAAGTTAGACAGATGTAGCAAAGGAACAGCTGTTGGAGATGGACAAGCTTTCTCTGGGGACCCATTGCTAAGGAAATGTAAGAGCCTTATTCTGATTGCCTGCTGCTACAAATCAGCATTAGCTCCACTGAAGACAAACTTGTGCCAGTGCAAAACTGGCATAAGATCAGAAATAGGCATGGAAAACAAAGTAAAATAATAGAATATGGCAAACTTCTATCGGGAAGCTAATTGGTTTGGCATTTTTGTCACATATACCTGGCTTTGTAACCATATTTATTTTTTCTGATTGATAAACACACTCAATTATTAGCAGCATGATCATATTCCACCAGGTGGGTCACTCAGAGGACTAGAAACAGAAAAAGGAGAAGAGGGTAGGCACAGGTTCATCCTCTTGAGCAGCATCTCAGTGCGAGAAAACCAGTGCTTACCTATTCTGAGGGGTACATGGGGGGTGAGATGGGGGCAGAAGGAAGATGACTTGAGCCTGCTGTGCTTCTCATCTTCTTGAAGGTCCTCAGTAATTGTTTCCAATGATGGAGATTCGGTGTTCCCCACACCAGGGTTGCCTGGCTCTGAGACATACCCGAATCCCCAGCTCTGGAGCCCTCTCTGAGCTCTGCAGCCCAACAATCTCGTGCTCCCAGGCTGCAGGTGCCTCATCTCATGGCACATCCATCAGTGAGGGTGAGCTGCTTGCATTGGGCAGCAGGAATGCCACCTCCCTGCTGCTGTCAGCACTTACAGTCCCAGTGCTGAGCCTGCTTTGCTCAGTGCCCCCAGTGTGAGGAGCTCCCCACGTGCATGAGCTTCGCCCCCAGCTGTGGTGAAGTAAATAAAGCTGACAAGGAAGAAAACGTGCTTCCCAGCCAGCCTTTCTTATTACATTTTTCTAAACAATGCTTTTGGTGTATGGAGACGTTTTATTTTTCACTCTAAACTGTGACTTGTATCTAAGGGCAAGCAGGTTCTTCACACCTTTCTTAACTTGCTGTAAAGAGCCCGAGTGGAGGTTGCTGTGTTCTGGTGAATAGTCCCTTATCCTCTACATCATGGACAAATGCTGCAAGATCTGGAAGTGAGTGTGAGCAGATTTATAAAGCTGTGGTAGGGGAAGGGGGATATGGCAGAATTAGGAAAGGACAAAGTATTGGAAAATCAGAATAGATTTCGGAAGTAATTTTTGAGAGGCTGTTGTTAGTGGCAATGTTTTAACGCAGTGTTTTGTTTCTGGGTGAAACAAAAAAGAATATGCTCATAGCCCCTTATACAGTTCAGAGAAAGGGAGCAGGCATGGAAACGATTGGGAGAGGGTTGATATTTAGAGTAGAATTTGCATGGTCTGCTTTACACAGCAATTTTGCATTGGTAAAGCTGAAATCAGGACATGTGCACACATGTGCCTATTCAGAACACTTTACTGTGTCTTTTCTTCTGAGTGCTGGAAAACCGTAAGGACCTCAGAGAGAGCAGCTCCGCAGCACAAGCACGGAAACACTGCTGCCCCAAGCAGTGCCAGTTCCCTATCAGTGCTGCCCCACAAGCGTGGTGTAGAAGCACAGAATATAGTTCCACTCCATTGTATCTGCTCTCAGAGAAAACACAAGTTTAAGTCAGTCCCACCACTGCTAACTACTGGCCAACAGTAGAAAGGATGAATGTTCTGCCTCCCTTTCTCAGACAGTTAACAGCACACATCCTTTGCCAACCACATGGACTTTGTGCTTCAGCAAGTTTCTTTTTGCTGAGAGGTATGGGGGTAATGTGGTTCATCAATCTGGCTTTTATCCTGTTTCATCAAAATTCTTAAGCTTTCTTTCCTCTGGCTTTATGATTTGTTTCTGAATCTTCTACCTCTTCCTGTCAGATCTCCTCCAAAGAGCATGTTGTACAGTGATCTTCTACAGAAACCAGATTTATGTGATTTACAGCATAGGGGGATCTGCTTTGCAGTGACTGTTAGCCCTTGGGTATCAATAGATGCTTTCGATGCGAAGGAAAATCTATTCACATTTGTATTGTGCATTATTGTTCAAAGTCTGGTATTGAGATCAAGGGGGTCACTCAACTGAAAGCTATCCCATAGTAGTGCTTTCTTGCTGTACAGCAAACTGGTTTCCAAACAGATTACTGACCCTGGCAAGAAATAGCAAAAGTGTGTTGCAAACCTTAATAAAAGAATCTTTTTCAGGAAACCAGTATCTTCCAAGTAGTTCTGAGGTTTTTGGTGGTGAGGCAATAGCACAAAATTAATCTCCTCCCAGTTTGGATTCATTTATGCTAATTGATTTTAAATGTTTTGTGGTATTAGGAGGCCTGGAACCTGATTAGTTGGTTGTTTAATTCTGGCTGCAAGTCTGCCATTCCAGCTTTCTGAACTCAGGGATTTTTGTTTTAATGTTTATTACCTTTCCAGCAATGTGCTGTAATTGGGTTTTTTTCCAGCATGGGTGCACATGTGGGAATCTGTGTGCTGGACATCTCAGCATGTATCCAACTGGCCAGGTGTAGGTAGCCCAGTGTGTGCTCTCCCCCCCACCCAAGCTGATGCTTAGGCACATGCCAGTCTGGAAATGCCAGCCAGCCTTCCTCTCCGTGGCCCTGACACCAAGCTGGATTGGCTGCCAGAGCTGGTGGCATCCAGCTGATTCTGTGCCTCATAATTTTTTTTTTTGCATTTACAGAAAACTCTTTTTCTCTCTAACCATGTATCAAATGTACCCATTCTCAATGAATTTGAATGTGTGGCTCACTTTGCCTTCATAGGAATATAAAGAAAGGGGGTCTGCTCTTGAGACAAAATTTCAATATTTGGTTGCAATTCCAGCTTATTACAGCTGGTGTCAGTCATAAATCCTCTCAGACTTCCATCCTTAAGTGGAAAGCTCATCAAATGACTGATTCCCATTTGCTGTGTTTATTATTTGCATTTAATATACTTTAGAATGTTGTTAATAGGTTTTAAGCAAAAATTCAGCTTCATTTCATCAGACTCAAAACATGGAGATGAATCTTGCCACACCTATAGTACACTGTCACCTAATATTTAGAAATAGTTTATCACTTTCTTGTGGTCTGTGCCACATACCTGATGTCAGAGATTTCCTGTCTGCTGCAGTCATAGGGAGCTTTTTTATGAGAGTAATGACAGATATTATATCAGATTGCATTGGATACTGCAGATTGAAAGGTTATCATTGGGGAACTCACCCGCATGATAATTTAATTAATATTTTTTAATTTTTTTAGGTTGGTATGTTTGTTTGTTTGTTTGTTTTGGGGTGTTTTTTTGGTGACAGACCCTACCCCTTTTATTCCTGAGCAGTGTCTAAAAAATTGCATCCTTGAGCTGGACTGGAATCTTGCTCATATTTAAACATTAGCTGATAATAATTTTATGCATCATGTAAACCTTTACATAATGAAGTGCTTTGGCATTCATCTCATGCAGTAATATTTGCTTTTTGATGACAAGCTAAACTATCACTGGTGTGTGTTGCATTCCAAATGCCCTGTACCATTACAGCATGATTTGCTTTGAACTGTGTGGTTGCATTTTAAATTAATAATAGAATATTAAAGCATTTATTAGAAATAGCAACTTTGGAATGCTTAGCCCTTCCCAGCTGGAATATCTATGGGTTAAGTGTGGGTTTAATCTAAAGCAGTGCTATTTTCCTGTTGTCTCTCAAAGGACTTTCTCCCTGTTATTCCACAAGTGAATTTGACCCTCAGTTTGCAAATCCCCACTCTTCTTTCCTTCTCATATGCAATGTTCTGTGACAATAGAAATATAATGTTCAACCTTGGTTTGTCTTGTTAACAGCATGTGGTTAGAATATTGCTGCCATTTCAGTCACATTTTTGCACTTGTCCCCTACTGTCTTGGCTGGTTGCCAGCACAGTGATTTATGCTTTGTTTGCCTCCAGATGTGATTATTGCTTTTCTTTCCTGGATGGGCCCTCTGAAAGAGTTCTTCACACATTAAATTGTTGAAGTTCTTAAATCAGGGACTTGCTTAAACTAATTTTCAGTGAAAATGAGCATAAAAAATCCTAAAGGAACAGAAAACACCTGGAAAAAATTTGATTTCAATAAAAATTGAGAAACTAAGATATCTTGGCTTTAAAATGATGATGTAAGCTATTAGAGATTCAATATAACCTCATCTATTTAAGTGCAGCCCTGGGCTATATTTTCCAGTCAAGGGAAACTTTTCTGTACTGCTTAGTATGTTTAGTGAAAACTCACTTTCATGGTGAAAAGATAGCTTAAACATAAGATTTTTATGAGGCTTTGATTTCGTTCTTCTTTCGCTTTAAAAATTACTTTAATGTCTATTTTAATATATTTTGAACTTCAAGGGAGTTAGAATTTTATACTCCTAATCAGTGCTGCATTCAGAGAACTTAACCTTACAAATATATTCTGTTTCAAGTAAGACTCCCTTTCCTCTACTTCCCCAAGTATCTGCAGGAAACAGTTCACCTAAACAAGTTATGACTGTGGATGTTGAAGGTGAGCACAAAAATGATCAGCAAAAATAATCATGCTTTAGCAATCAAAGCTAAGAATTTTGAATTAAAACAGTGTTAGTTTTTATCCTTGGATTCTAACCCTCCTCCCCACTACACATACTCTTGAGTTTTTTGCATTTAAATGTATGTTGCCTCTGACTTTGGTATGAATGATAGACTAGCATAGTTTTCCATAAGATGTCTCAAGAAAATGCATTGTTAATTTGGAGTAAATATTAACATCTTTGTAGGAAATGGCTTGGATTCAGACATCTGGAAAATGAAAGCATTATGTATCGACCTACTGTAATTTGCTAGGGTGCTGGTAATTGCGTATTCATTTGTCTTGGTATGAGTGGAGAAAGTCTTGCACTTAAAAACAGAACTGCTTGTGCTGTGTTATTTGGAACAGTACTCCAAAACCAGAGAGGAACCACTGCAGCTATCCCTAATCAAGCAAGATGCATTCCAGTTCTGCTGCCTTTAAGTACTCGGGGTCAACGTGTTCACTTGGAAAGGCTTCACTTCTGCAGCAGCAGGAGGCAGATCACCTGTGTAACCACAGACAGCTAGTGCAAAACTGCCCTACCCACCAGCGACAGGAATTTGTGCTTTCTGCAGACTAACCGGACCACTTAATCTCTGAAAGTCCCTGACCCAAGGCAAAAAGGGCTTTTTAAAATTAAATAAATAACTGGAGAAAACCATGGAATAACAAGGTGCATGTCTAGCTCACGACTCTGTTTATTAACAGCAGAACTGTGCACCGCTGGTTCTTTACAATGTGTGTGTGCTCCCTTCAATTACTTGCTGAGAGCCACTCAGATCCAGCCCTGTGTCATTGTTTGTATTGCACAGGAACATGAATCAAGTCTGTCACGCTTTTGATGTGGCTGCCAAGTCAACAGCACAGTCATTGTAAGTACTTAGCAAAACCCCCTCCATGTTTTCTGCCAATGAAGACAAAGCGTTTTTTGCCCCTTTTCTTGTTTTTATCACTATGTGGAAGATTCCTTTAAAAGTGACATTTATTTGTCAGCTGAAAAAAATTATCTTGTCAGGTGTTGTTCTTAATTACAGATTCTGAGACTTACAAAGTTCACATTTTGCTTTTCATTTCAGGACATATTGTCTCAAAAAGCATAAAATAAATATTATAGCCACCATTTCAGTTTTGTAGGTTTGGACAGGTAGATGTGTACTGAATCCCAAAATACAGTTAAATACAAGCTATCCTAATCTCTTTATGGCAGAATATTAGGCTGACATTGTCAGTTTAATTTCATCAAAGGCGCAAAATGTCCTGTTGCCCCAGGGAGTCCAGGAAAAGGTATTTTCCTTTTTGGTCATTATGCCAGGAATAATAGTCTCTTTTCTGAATTGGTGTTATGGACTTCAAATAGAAAAAGTAGTAGCATGCAGACTGCAGTATATAGAAAAAATCCATGCACTTTAATTTGGGTCGTCTATAATGGACAAAAGCTCCAAGAAAAGATAAAACTATGGTAAAATTCAAGCCCTGGAAATTAGGTGGTCTTTGTTTCTGTATCTAATACTGTTAATCTGGCAGTTTTCATTACACCTTGGATTTGGTTTTGCACTCTTAGGGTTCAAATCAGTCCTGAATAGTAGATCCCAATGTCACAGTGTAAGACCAAATGATGGTGCAGAGACTAAATAGATTTGGCTATCAAAGCACTTCAATCATAGATTTATGTAGTCTTTGAAATTACACGTCTCCCCTGTTCTGTGGAATAAAAGGCACGGTCCAGGAAAGAAATCAATGTTAGCTTAATTGCTCCAGCCCTGCCGCCTGTTCTTCTTTATCTGTGAGCATCCTCTTCCTCACAGATGTCCCTGGAGATTGAGGCCAAGATCCCAAAGCGTCCTTCAGGGCCGTGTGTCCCCTGGCTTCTCTCCCTGCAGGACTCCAGGCAGAGAATGCCTGATTTTGGGCAGGCTGGTTCTTGCGCTCAGTGGCTGAGAACTGGCTCGCTGGTGCTCACAATCTGCCCCTCTCCAAGGTAGGAGGACTTCTCCACTCTCATAACTAAATTACTCCCTTATGCTGTAGGTATGAGCTGCTATAGTAAGTTGTTTTCTTTAAAACAGGTCTGCAGTGAATTTCTCAAACCTCTTCACAATCATTCTTTAAGTGTCAGGTACTAACCTTGGAATTTACTGCATTTACATTCTCACCTACAGCCCATTTCTCTGATACCCAATAATAACCATCAACAGCTAATTTTCTATCTTCCTTATTACATTTAAAACAAACAAAAAGCTAACTGCATTATTGCTGCTGACATTGGCCATAAAGCTCCAACTGTACAGTGAGTGCAAAAAAAATGAAATGAAAACCAACTGCACCAATCAGCCCCACATCCCCAGCCCCACTGAAACAGCAATAAGAAAACCTGTGGCTTTAGAGAATGCAAAGATTTCTCAATCTGATTTGATACAATTTATTTCCAATAAGTTTCACAGTCAAGAGGAAAATTAAGAAGTTGCTCTGTTTAGACCATAATAAAAGAAAAATAAAATTTAATGGATTCATTTGCATTTTTCTATCAGTTATCCATGATTCATACTTACCTCTTGGAATGCAATACACAGATGAGTCATACAGAGAAGCAGCCTCTGCATGGGAAATTACACTGTCGCTTATAAGTAACATTGCTTTCCCGAGCTGAAACAAAGATGGGCCACAGTAATCACAGATAAATCTCCACTGACTTGGAGCACTTGTTTAGAAAACCCACTCCCCTCTGTGTGAGTGAAACCAGAGCCTGACTCAGAGCATATGGAGTATGCAGTTACTCCCATTAGCTTTGGGGATCCTGGGAACCTTTCAGGATCACCACTTCAACTAATTTTTTTTTTTTTTTTTTTTTTGGAACAATATACATTAAAGGCCACCTTGCACTTTGGTGTTCTGACCGAGCCTCCTTGCAGCGCTGTTCTTCCCTTTCTTGGAGCCCTGTGTACACCTGGGTTCCGGCAGTCAGGCATCAGACTCCATGTCTGCGCTCCTCCCTTAGCACACACTCAGCAAGCTCCGACAGAGGCTTGGTGAGAACAGCAAAGCCCAGGAGCAGGTGCCTGGGGCTGGAGCTGCCAGGGGCTGCCCCACATTCCACAGGGAGCTGAGCAGGGCCAGCCCCAAAAACTGGTTGTTGAAGCATCCTGCTGAGAGAGATGGAACTACTCCTGCTCTTGTAAGACCTTTGATGAAGCCGTGTCCCTTGTGCATTAACATGCCCTCCTAAAATTTCTGGAAGCTTTTTGTGAAATCATCATTCAAGACAGAAGGAATGAAGCCCAAAAGCTTCCTAGTTTTTCCAGGATGCTCTTGAATATTCCCAAATGATGGAAATGGGAAAGAAAAAAAAAATTCATAGCAACAGCATCTGTTGACTGCCAAATGTGTTGTAATTCTCTGGCCTTTTGAATAAATGCTGTTCATATGCATTGCAAAGCCTTTGAGAGAAGGAACTAAACATACCAAGATTTGAAGCCTTGTACGCAAGAGGCTGAATATCATTCAGACTGTGGTTTCTGATTTCAAATGAGTAAACCACAAATTTTCCCAAATCTGGAAACACAAGACTACACACCTTTAATCACTGGTATATAGTGTACCTGATTGGTATTTTCAAAGCATCAGTAAAACTCACAGAGGGAAAACAGACATGAAAACTAGAGTGTATGCATGGAATATCAGTGATTATGTTATATATGCATCTGAGATTTGTACTTAATTCAAGTCAGGATCTAATCCAGCTCCCATTAAGTCAGTGGGAATTTTGCCAGTGAAAACAATAGTAACAGGATCTGGCCAAAATAATTTAATCCACCCTCTTCAGCTGCTGTGCTCACAGCAAGAATGTTGCTATTAAGAAGTTTATATGGACATAAATATTCACTTTAATTTCCTAGAGTTTGTCTACTTGCTTAAAATTGCATTTGTGATTAAAAAAAGAGCAACACAGTGTACTATGGCAGCATTTTAATCACTCTAGGTTCAGGAATGGATAGAAAAACATCTTAAATATTTTATACAGATTATATTGCAATTTTGAGTTAACAATTCATTTTGGAGTTGTTTATATCTTTTTCAGTCTCTGTTGGTTTATTTTTCTTCTGTTGGTTCAGGTTTCCAAGCTACTCTGTGAGAGTGATTGTGATGGGTTGAGAATTTTTTCTCCTATAATCACATTCTGAAAAATTGTCACTCTGCATGTTGTAACATTGAATTGTATCTTTCCTCATGCTGTGATTCCATTCCAGGAGGAGGAAAACTTTAGGGGTGTATCATACTAATATTATGTTTAATGGACTGCTCTAAGCCTTTGAAGGATGCAAGAACATCAGCATGGGGAAGTCTTCAGCAGCTGAAGTGTTTGTGAACAGTATTCAAAGGTTTTACTACAGCAGACCCTGCCCATCAGTGCTGCCCTTTCCCCAGGAGCTTCATTAGGAGCTGCACCCACTGGGAATTGCTCAGGTTTAGCTCCTTGGCTAAGAACTTCCTGAGGGAGAGCAAGATGCCTCTTCTGGAGACCTGATGGCTTGTGCCCCTGTGCCTGGCATCTTCTCTGAGCTGATTAGCATTAGTACTCCTGCTCTGTGCCCTTCTTTTCCTTCCTCTCGCAGAGCAGCAGAAGAAAATTTTTTTTCTGCTCGAAACCAAGCAGAAGCTGGTGATGAACTGACCCAAAAACAACTCCCATGCCCTGTCTCCCTGCGTTGGTGGGAAGGAAGGAGAGGCTGGAGGGGAAAAGTGTTTTAAGGCCTTACTTTACTTTTCACTATCCTCCTCTGCTTCTGCTAGTTGAAAATTCACTTTGCAACCTTAAGTTCGGCCTGGTTTGCCCCTTGAAATATTTCTCCCGGTCCTTATCTCACTCATGAAGTGTTCGTTAGGTTTTTTTTCCCTCCTCTGCCCAGGTGTGGCAGGGGAGGGTGAGCAAGCAACTCTAGTGGGTGCCTGGTGTTGGGCCAGAGTCAAACCATGGCCAAAAGTCACTAAAATTTCAACTCTTCTCCTGCCCTCTCTCTCTTTTTTTTTTTCTTTGCTAGATGGATTTGCTTCAGTTTCCAAAGCCTTCAAAACCTTTGGAGGTTTAAGCTAAGGCAAGAACCATTACAATGCATCCATTTTAATGCTTCCTCATGGCCCCACAACAATGTCTAATACTGTTTTTCTTCTTGGGCAATCTGAGTTTCCTCTCTTAGTTTTAAGGGCCAAACAAAAGCAAATCATTTGGGTTCAGCCCAGTGCAGGCAGAGGGGCCTGTGGGAGGCAGTAACCGTGGTTAACACGGTGTGTACTGGCCATGTCTGGGTGCTCCAGCTCATGACCCCACCGAGAGATTGGGTATCTTCACCTCCTCATAGCACAGACTTTAAATTGGGTTTGCTCTGTTTATCATTCTTGCCAGTCCTTGGATGTGGTCTCAGTGATGGTATCCAAACCCTTCTCTTTGCCCGTCCTGCTGACTTTGATATTGTGGCTCACTTTTTCTTTCCCTCGTTGTGTAGTCTTGCTTCCTAGGACTATCTCTGTACAGCAGTATAGAGATATGTGTATTTGTTTGTTTTTTTCCTTTGAAATTAGTATTTTCTTTGAATAAATGTTATAACTACAGAGGCTGTTACCCAGGAAATGTTTGCATCATTTCACAGTGGATATCTGAATCCTATTAGTGTGTAGTGAAGGTAACAAAATTCTCATACTCTATCCTAAAAATATTTGGGGCGATTTTATCAGTGCCTCTGCAAAACCATTTCATTCTGTATTCTGACTGTCTGGTTATAAAGTTGATTGTATATTAGATTTGGTTTATGAAAGAGACGGCAAAATTCAATGCATTGAATTAAAAGCCTGAATAGGAAATATAAAAGCATTCCTCCTGGGTATATTGAATTATGAGTTCTGTGACTGAACATTATTTTATATTTATATTTGGTGAATTATTTATTCCAAATAGATTAATTATAAAGATGACTCTGAAAACAAAACAAGATCTCCCAATGCATAGTTGCTTGATTGTGGGAGTGGGTGGTTTTTTGATTATCTAATCTATTGAGAGAATCCGTGCATCTTTATTATACTACTTAATGGCCTGAAAACACATTACAACAGCATAGTAGTTTATTTATAGCTATATAAAGTTGAATTACTTTTAATGAGACATTTGCATACAATTATTCCAATCACACTGAAATGGAACAGCTACCTCAGCACATTTTTGAGACTTTGGCTCAAGAACTCTGAGGATTTCCCTTTGCAGCTGCTGGTAAAAGTAAATTTTTTTACCCATGCTCCAGACTACGGTACATGCTCTACCACTGTTTCTGGAGGGAGGGAGCCCAGGTTGTTCCAAATTAAACTGTAAACACTGATTCCCCTGAGAAGTCCTGTAGGCTCAGTGCAAAATATAAGCAACTAAGATTTTTATGGGTGTCAGCTCTCATAGTCAGTCTGTTTTCTATTTCAATTAATATTTTGCATAAATCAGTGTCTCAGTAAAATAAGCAACACCGCACTGAAAAGAACACAAGGCAACTGTAATTAAGCCATATGTTTAGTAATGTGCTGAACAAACAATGGAAAAAATTACTCTTTGGTTTCTAAATCAATTGTAATCAACCTCATTCCGCCCACTCATCCACCTCTATGAGCGGATAATACGGCTGTAGATATCAGGAACAAATCCAACAACTAAATTAATAAAGCAAAATTGGTGGTTCAGCTACATGTGTCGGCATGAATGTATTGCTCCCTACAGCTTTATCTCTACTAACATCTTTTTGCTCCCAGAGGGCACTTTAAAATCCATACTGTTGAAATAAATATAAAGAAATTACTCAGCTTTATAATTACAGCCTCACTTAAGAATTTCTCTGCCTTTTGCCAAATGGGTCCAAATATGATGGATTATTGCTAACTATTTATCTCCAATAGCCAAAGACAACCTATGGGTCAGTATTTGTTGTCAGGCAGCTTGTCAAGCTCACAGCGATTGCCTGAGAGAGGGCATTTGTGGCACAGGGACTGCCATCACATGGGGTGGGATAGCAGGTCAATGGGATTTTGCCACTTGAAGGTAAATACTTGATAGTAGAGGGTCATCTTTCATCAAACCTTCCCTCATGGATGTGGGAAGAGGAAAGGCATTTCCTGCCTACCAGGAGTGAGGGGGAAGATGCAAGGGATGGGTTTAACATTTTCTGGAGCCTGAAGCCAAAAATCGCATTCTTGTTAGCTTGGCAAAATTGCATTCTGGTTGGTTCGGTCATGGTGGCTGGCTGTATCATGGGTTCCTGCCAAAAGGGGGTGGTGTTGATAACCAGGAAAGCATTGAAATGCTCCATGCCCTCGTGTTCACAGTAGGGAGCGCAGCAGCATCTTGGGCTCAAGGCAGCATCTGTGTGCCGGATTGGGAGCCAGTGTGAACAGAACTAGAGCACTCAGAACCCTGATTCATTTTAGTGTGTGTAATACACGCATGGGTGGAATACATACATGTCTTTATAACCCTTGGGAACTGCAACAAGGGGATGTCAGCTCAGTTACCAATGGCTCTGGTTTGGTTATCCTGCAAATTACACTATTCAT
Source organism: Donacobius atricapilla (assembly GCA_013397315.1). Lineage (NCBI taxonomy): Eukaryota > Metazoa > Chordata > Aves > Passeriformes > Mimidae > Donacobius > Donacobius atricapilla. Next base: position 454,275 of record WBMY01004192.1, on the reverse strand, counting down.
GTATTTCAGGAGTGTCTGGGAATTCATTTCAGGTGAAGTGCACACAGATAATGTGTTTAATGCTTTTATCTTATTAACCTGTGACTGTTAGTTGGTGAACTATTTAAAGAGCTAAGTGCTATTTAATAATAAAGGACATTTCCTTGCCAGCTATTTAATAGTCTTCAAAGAGTAGACATAGCTTATGGGCACGAAAAAGAATGAAAGGAAGAAGCAAAATCTCTAATTCCTGGGTTGAAATTCCCTGGAGGTGTTTGTCCCAAGAAGGAAAATCCAGATCCCCAGAGCTTATTCCTAAAGAGAATGTAAAACTGCATTACTTTTCTGTATTGCTTATGTAAGATTCCACTAATCAGGATTTCCTGGATAAATGAATGTCAGCTAAATCTTAATTTTTGCTGGCTTCCCACAGAGTAGCGATTATTAAATCCAATAAATACCTCCTACAAAAATATATATGCAATGCTAAAAGTATAATCCTTATTGTAGGAAAAAAAAGCTTTACAGCTTTACTTGTAGTTTATAAATATTAATGAAATAATTTTTAGTAGAACCTTGTGAACTTAGAAGATATTTAGGAAGTGTATGCTATTATTGCAAAATGAAATCAAGAGTTCGAAGGAAGTAGAGACAAATCCTGAAAGAAAATTTAGTTTGCTTGGAAGGTTCCAATACATATCTTCAGTGATTTTTGGAAACATTTTGAGTTCTAAGTTACATTAGTGCCTTGGTGATATTGAAAATCTTGGATGCCTAGTTTTATATCAAAATGATTTAAAAAAAATGTTAGTGGTTTGATCAAAACCACAAAAATTAGTGAGAATTTAAGTTAAGAATTGGAAAAGAAAGTCCTTATTTTCATTTTAAAAATTATTCTGCTGTAACCAACCTGTGTGCATTGGACAGACTTTGCTCCAGCTTACTTTACTCCATAAATATACAAATGTCGTGATGTGCCAGTAGGTCCAGCTTTGAATATTCAGTGAAATTGCACTATAGGATCTGTGGGTGATGATGAGACACTAGGCACAGACATCACTGGACCTTATGCATCCCAGTTAGCTGAAAAGCCAACTGCAGCAGCAAGCTTACGTCTCCTGCTCCTGCTCTGAATGTTTGGGGATAGAGGCTACAGTAGCACCTAGTTAAAACAACATAAAACTATAGAGAAACCGCATGGAAGAGTTGTCAGTGGCTGTGGCTGCAGATCTGCAGTGGGAAGTGGAATGGGACAGGTGTCCTACAAAAGCCCAATTACTTCTTTCCATGTTATGTTATAAGGTAGTCAGAATAATATGGGGTATGCAAATAATTCTGCCATTGGAACACCATGTAATTCCTTTAGCATACAACTGCTCTTCTGGGGAATGAGTTGGGTGCAACAATGTGGATTCTGCTGCTCCAAGGTGAGAACAGGTTTACTGATGAGAAGCAACTGGAGGAATCCTGATGAGTCAGTAAGTACATGTGTCTGTACTGCATAGGCAGTGAAGGCAAGGGTTAATAACAATCCCAACAGTCCTCACCAGACCTGAAGTCATTCTAGAGTGAGTTGTAGCTTCCTCCTTCTTGCATTCCATCTTTTCTTTATTGGCAGATGGAGAGGGTGGGAAATGTTGTGCCCATATGAATAAACCCAGGTGCACCAAACCGACTGTTGGCAGCTTGTTTGAGAGGTCAGTTCTGTGAGCTGGTGGAAGGGGTCACATCTTGTCTGGTGTCATGGGCTGGCACGGGGCCGCATGTCCTGCAGGCCGTCCTGGAGTGTGCCATTGACAGGAGCGATGCCAGGAAGGCTCACACAGCTGAAGGCTGGGAGGATGAAGGGGATGTGAGTCAGCCCTGAGTCAGCCACCCTCCAAACAGCCAGAGCTGCTTCAGCAGGAGCTGCTGCCAAGGCACTCGAGGAGTGTGTGCAGCTTTCAGGGACACTGGTGACTGCTGGGGAGGGGATGCTGGAGGAGCCCTTACACCTTGCTCCCCGGCATCTGCTGGTGCCACAGCTTTGCTTGGCTCTCTCAATCTGTGCTTCAACCCATTTAAATCCTTTGTGTCCTATGGTGGTACAGGCACTGTGAAGTGAGGGATGCTCAGAGGAAGGTCTGAGTTGGCCCCAACTGGGCCAGCAGTCTGAGCTGTGGGGCATCAACTTCTTTCTACGAGCAGAAGCATTGCCCTCCTGAAATTACAAAAACCTTAGGGGTCTTACAGCATGTATACATACATTTAAAATAGAGTGAATCAAATGGAAGTAATAGATAAATCTTAATGAAGTCCACATTTGTTCTCTTTATAATATGTCAAAACTAGGGAGAAAAATCTGCAGTAATGATCTAGCAGATGAAAATAAGTTACTTTACATTACTAATGGACAGTTTATATTGCAAAGCCACTGTCCCATATTGCACGGCATGCACACATTATAGAACCTCCTTGCTATCTCAAATAGATAAATAACCTTAGCACAAAGCCAAGAAGATTTGTCGCATGCATGAATCTCCGTCCATTATTCTTTTCCGACTAAGTTTCTGTAACTCTTTCTGTTGCATATGAATTACTTCACTGACCAAGCTAATTCTTGGATTAACTCCCTAGGCTCCAGTAGTAGTACTCCCCAGATGATTTTGGGGTGTACACTAAAACAGGTCACACAGTGAGTAGATGGATGTTATAAAACAAAGTACTCATGCTAATTGGCAATGGCATCATCCCATCAGCCCCAGAGCAAGTGGATTGTTCCTAGCCTCTGTTACAGATCCCTGTTACAGACCAGTCATTTCTTTCTTTTCCTTTTCTATTGCTCATGTTCTAAAGCAATTAGCTCCTTGGAAACTGTTTTTCCTTTCATCTGGAGACAAATGATATTTCTGCTTATGTTTTTATAGTTACTACCTAATATGATTTTGGTTGTTCTGGTAGAAATGTATTGTTGTACTTGAACTGTCTGTCACTTTCCAACTAAAGATCCCAAAGCACATGGCTTATTTTATGATTCCTAACATTCAGAAGGTATATAGGTAATCTTACAGATATTTAATAGACAAAAGGAGTTTAAATTCTGTGTTGTCTGGAAAATTCTAATGGGTTTAGAGTGCTTGCCTTTTGAGAATGATCCTTGCACATTCACATCTCAGCTGTTCCTTCTGGTGGAAACCTGAACGTTGCTTGGCGGACTGTGCATCGAAATGGACTTTCTGTTGTGGGTGGAGGTTACATCAGTGCACTGATCGTTTTGTATGGGCCTGGGTCTGCTGCAACAAGCTGTTACATTTCTTCCAAACGTGTTTCACATCACTGCAGAATTAGCACATCATCGCACAATAATCCATGCCGTGTTCAGTCCAGGAAGGAACCAAATTTAAAAGGAAACTGCATAGGCACAATTTCAGATTTTTAAATGGGAGCTGCTGCTTAAAGGGTCATAGAAAAATTCTGGCATGTATTGAGGTAAGAAAAACGTCTTTACAGTTTTAAAATTTCTGATCAAATTTTTCCAGAGTTCTTAGCAACATTAATCAAGATGAAAACAAAACGCCAGAATTGTGTTAATTGTGCATGTGTAATGGTCTGGGAAATGTGGAAAATCTTAAAATTATGAGAAAAGAGTTTGATGTTCTTTTTAATATTTAAGTTCATTGACACCTCCCAGCCCCAAAATTAACAGAAAGCTAAACTGAGCTTCTCAAAATGCATATGGACTGATACTAAGTATGAACATTTTCAGTCTTAAAGGAATAAAATTGAGAAAATGGCAAGCAATCAGAAACAAAAGTTACATTACATGCCTAACTGTTGTATCTATAGTGGCCACTACTACTGCCATTATAATACACAAGAGAATTTGAAAGCATTTAGATTTGCCTTTTCAGCTGACAATCTGCCGCAGGTGCTGTGCCATTATAAATAACTATTCAGCTGTTATGTGTTATTGTCTAAATCACCATTTTGAACCTGAAGTATAAGCTGTACAACCCATAGATCAAATCTAAGAAATTGGCTCTTGTTTGCAATGCAGTTATTTTAAAGGAAGAAAATATCCAGTAAATCAATCTCACAAAGAATTTTAATTATGCTACTTGTTCCTAGGAGCAGTATTACAGTTTTACATTCCAACACTGTGTGCATGGGAAATGTAATACACAACACCTGTTAACAATACATACTCTGATGAATGCTTGGCTAAAAATTGGTGCCTGATTTTTTTTTTTTAATTATATAGGGTGGAGAGAAAGAAGATTGAGTACATTTTTTTCCGTAAGCAGACAAAAGTATCTATTTAGTATAATGATTTACATTTTTCCATTAGATGAAATCATACAGGGAATTTTTTTGGTCTAATACAGAAATAATTATGATTGCTGTATCATTATTACATGAGTGATAACAGGATTTATGCATAGCAGCAAAAGGTGTAGGTAGCACTGGAAAAATTTTTTGCATTATAATCCCCTACTTGCAGCCTCTGATTTTAATTCGTATTTGGCACCAAAAATTTAGATGGTTGAGTTCAACTTAAAAAATGCTTTATTTGGATTGCATTTAATTTCTCTGTATTTTCAACAAAACTTTTTACTGTGGCTATGAGAAAAATATTTCTCTGGTATGTGTATAAAACATCCAGTTACAGTTTATACTTTGAAATGCAGCAGAGGCAGTGAAAATTTAAATAGTCATTTATCAAGAGTAATGTCTGGCTTGGGTAACATGCAAAAGGTAGTTACCAAGAAGGAATGTATGATCCATGTGCTAGAGTAAAAGCAAGAGGTAGAAGAAAAATTACATCGTGTGTGATAAACCCAGGAAATAAAACCTTGAGTCAGTTTTGTGTAGGAAAGCTTATAATTATCTTTTGAAGCTTAGCGTGGTTTTGGAGCTTGATCTTTTCATCAAAGGGAATTTCAAAATTTACATCAGAGGAAGTAAAGATGCAGAAGCAGAGTTGAAAGAGCATCCTGATCCTCCATTTTGGGGACTTTCCATTTTTACTGCAGTTGAGTTCTAATTGCTGATTTTATAAATAATTAATGGCTCAGTCCTCCCATCCTTGCACTCCTGTGGCTTTGCCTGTGAATTGCTGAGCCACTGCCCTGCTCAGGTGGCTGCAGTGCTGAGATGGGGGAGCCTTGACAAGGCATGGCAGTAGGCGGGTGCATCGCTGGTTCTGAGCACATGAAAAGGTTGAGGAGAGCAACTGGAAATATTTCCCAGGCAGCCTTACAAAGCCCTGTGTTTCTGAAGACAAATGTTTTCACTGCAGGGTTCCCAGGGAACAAAGGGAGTCATGGCCTTTACAAAGTACACAAATGTTAGAAATACTTGTACACAAAGTCTGACTCACAGCTCATGTAAAGAATATGACAAACTTCTTAGTCTAATTCATTAACTCTAAATAATGTCCTTTCAAATGCCATCCCCAGAAGCAGTTTCTATTGGAGCTATTTTTTATCTTTTTGCCACAGATTGTTTTAAAAGAATTATGGGAAATGACAGCTGTAGAACTAAAGTTCAATTTTTCACAGATGAAACTACAAAATGCATGGAGTAACGTAATCCAGTCAGACAAGTGAGTAAATTATATCTTGGTTGCAACAACGCACCACTAGCTGAATATCAATAAGGATATGTTTCCTTCTTTACAGTAAAAATATTTCCTGTTAATGTAAATGGTTCTGAATGTCCCTGGCAGTATAGGCACAGATGCCAAACAGCATTAAAACTGAGCAGAATCTCATATGTTTTGTTTGCAAGGAAGAGGAAGACCATGTTCACAGATGTTAAAACAAGGAGGATGATTCCTTTTACACTGCTTTACCATAATGAAATTCCATTAACTTTTATCATCTTCTTTCAAATTTCAAGTAAATGAGAAAAGCATAAGCTCCAGTTCAAGGAACACTAACAGTGCACTGAGGTTTTTCATTCTCTTTCTAAATTTCCTAGGATAAATATGTGGGTAACTCTGCTCCCTGTGGACCAGAATATACCCCTATTCTCCATAACCCATGGCACAAGGGTCAGCAGAGTGTGTGTGAGCTGTGCCCCACCTTTCTTTTCCTTTGAATTTTGAGTTCCAAGACACCGAGGAACTCAAGAATGGGATAGACTAATCAGACTTCCACTCTACAACAGGCTAATTCTGCCTCAGCTAAATCAATAAATTACATTAATAAATACCTTATGGAAGTATTTGACCCCTGTTCTAGAAGAAACCCGTAATGTTCCACATGACATCACATGCAGAGCTCGCGTGCAGTTAAAGTGATATTCTTAGCACAAATATATGTGCTGGCCTTGGGTCCTCTGCTCAATGAATTTCATTTTTACAAGAATATACTTAAGCTCTCTAGAGCTCTGCAAATTCATTTTTTACATGCAACTACATAATCTTTTTGGACTGAATGTGGACATTTACTCCTCCTTTCAGCTCTCTATAAACATATGCTTGCACAGCAGATATTTCAAATTCAGAATCCAGGAAGGAAAGTGCTCCTAGGACTGACTACTGAGTTATATACCCTTTTATTTTGATGTACTTTGCCAAGATGAGTCCATAACCTCAAATGAGTCAGGGAAGAAAAGGGGAAGGGCAATAATAAACAGCCTCATCATAATTTTAACCCTATTGCTTAGTGATCACAGAATAACCTTTATGCTTACATATTTAAGGAGACAACACACACACGTTCTTCCAGAGTTTGTTCATCCACTCCTTGGGATTTGTACTCTGTGATTCCAAGTACACAAGGAGAAGACACATGACACCTAACCCAATTTATTACTTGGATAAACAAGTGGCAGGGGCACTTAGGATGTATTGCTAGATTGCACAGTGACACATTGGATAGACCTCTCTCTGTAAAATGGAGATATATTTGCCATACTCACTCTCCAGGTGTTGCTGCTGTTGTTGGGATCCTGCTCCAAGACATCACTTAAACATGATGTTACTATGTCCCAGTAATTCAGGCTTACCAGTCCTTATTAAATAACTAAAGAACCACTGAGACACCTTGGAAGCTGCTTGTGTAGTCTAACAAGCAAGCAATTCACAAATAAACAAAAAATACAGTCAGCTTTAGTATACAAGACAACTTTTGTCTTGAGTAACTATATTCTCTCTACTGAAAATCCCCCTGTAATTTCAGCTAGATGTATTTTTTCACTTGCTGCCCTAAATTTTTATAAGTTATTCTAAAAGCTGGTTAACATCACATGGAGAAGGTGGCAAAAAATCAATAGAGCTTCGCAACAAAGGCATGAAAGGAGTAAAATATGAAATCTCTGAAAGAAATTATGTTCCCATTTGGGAGCAAAAGGGCAAGGACAATGGAATCAGTGATTTTTTTTTTTTTTTTGTATACTTTGCTGTGTTACTAAGATGTAATGCTTCGCACAGTTGTTCTCTAAATTATCCAAATTGCTTTATCTTATGCATCAGGTCTCGTGGTTGAGATTTTTGTACAAAAAGGTACTTAGAGGGAAGAAAAACATAAGCTTTCTTGGGCTTTTATATATATACATCATATACTGATGGTGTACTGCAATGTTATACACACATTTACATTATTCCTACAATTTAATACATAGTAAGGGGCCGTCTTGAACTACTGGATTAAATAAATTCCTATTTCTGCTTGAAGTTCTTGTTGGCAAGAACAAGTACAGGTCCCCTGGAGATGGGTTACATGTTCTTTTAAGTCTTTTCTATCTAATTTTTAGGATTTCTATGAACCTAAATTCAATTTCTTGGCAATAGATATAGGAGTCTTCTGGCTATGATCAAGAAGAGAATCAATCTAAAATTTGCTTTTATCCTCCATTGAGCCACTTCTCTTTATGGCAAGAAGATAATGGAATCATTGATAGAATACACATTTTACTACTTTCATTTCTCCGTATGCATATTGTTTTGAATAATTGAAAAGTTATGATTTGCTACATTTAACTTGTACTTTCTTATTGCTGGGCTGACATTTCAAGCCTCTCAAAATCACTGTCAAATCACATAGAAATTTTGCCGACCTATTAATTAAACAGGCAGGGAGAGATACTGAGCTAGACTGTGTTGACAATCAATGAGCAAAAAAGACACAGCATCTCTCCCTAAATAACTGTGTCTATCCTGCTGCTGATACACCAGAGCAGTTATCCTCTCATACCTGTATCTCATTTTAATTGGATACTGCCTGAGAAATGGCAGAATTATCTTTTTGTTTTAAAAACAAGTTTCCCTGACAACCTGGGATTTATGTTTTTCTTTTCCTAGTATATAATCATGCCTAGAATTTTTTTCTGAAGGTGTGCATCTATATATGTAAAACAGAACAACATTACCTAGTGGGAATGCTGTTTCCTGGCTAGAGTATCTGTGAAGCATGTTATAAAGGAGCCGGGAGGGGATGATTAATTACTCTGATAAAACACTCCTGTACAGTAATGCAGGGCTCTTTAGTAAGAGTCACGTAGCACTAATGTCCTGTTGCTTTCACAAATTACCCATTTGTTACTAGGAGGGTCAAACCCAAATACTGTGTGCAGGTTTTCCACATATGCCTGTGGATTTTCTTAATTCTTGTGTCACAGGGCCCAAGTATAAGCAATTAGTTGTCATGAGGGCTGGCAGCCAGGGGAACTCTATGTCCATCTGATTGTGATATAACAAGCAAGGCTCTGCTAGGAATTTCTGTCTGCTTTTCATCCTGAATTTGCCTATGTCTAATTACTGTGCTTGGTGATGCTTAACTAAAAGTGAATGGAAATGTGTTTGTGATTGAATGTTTTTATAGGGTCTCTGTCAATAGAGGATGCTTCTGTGGGCCTGTTTTGTGTTACAAAACCTTTGCTTTGTAAAAGGCAACTTCTGAAAATTCATTCCTTTCCTTAAATTAATTAAGTTTCATTTACTCCTGAAATTCCGAGATCTCTGCAATGTGTAAGAAAATCAGATGGAATCACCTTGGTTATTAAAACTTTGGAAGACTCTGGAGTATTTTGGAGCACTTGCAGCTGCTGGTTGTATTTTAATTGCAGGTGGCCTGCACTATCAAAGCTTTGCTTGCGGCTGTGACCTTTACTCCCCTTTTGACATGGATTTGTGTGATGCAGGGGAACCTGCTCCCTGCCCAAAAAATGGAGTATTGTGATGAAGAGGAAAGTATTTCTGCAAAGACAGCCATGTAGTTCATTGTGCAGGGACCAGTGCGGAATTGCTATACTGGTGATGCTTCAGTGCATAATCAGCACAATGAAAATCTGAGAACTTGAAGAAAATAAAGGAGAACAACCAGTTTTTTGCCCAGCCCCCGCCACGGCTGTGTGGTGGTTATCTTGTACAGGCTAGAGGTGGCCTAGGCACCATGAGCTAAAGAGCTTTAATCAAAGATAGAAGATAAAGAAAGTGTTCTTTCCAAGGTCCTCATGCACTGAGTGATACCAGTCTTGGCAAAGCCTCTCCAAAACCTGAACTCTAATTGCTTCTCAGATAAATAGAAGAAAGAGCACTTACTGTGTAAAGCAACATTTTCAAACGTGTTCTGTTTAAATTACATATTTTGAATATTAAATAACAGGCACTTTCAGTCAACCTTTACATCTAACACAGCTGCACCAGTGGAGAAAGAGCTCTGCTGTTCTCCTCTAACCATTAGAAATCATAGGAAATCTACCATGGTTGCCTGTAGTAGGAAAAGGACTATGTCAGTGTTTTAAGTTCAGCATTTCTGTGTTGGGTTTACAGATTTTGCATTTGAAGGAAATTAAAAAGCCACCTTAAATATTCACATGCACATGAATGTGGTTTTGTAAACATGAAGGATCCATATGAAATTAGATGGCATGGCTTGATGTGACTTGAATCCTTTTTTTTTTATTTCTAAGCCTTCTGACACCAGCTATCTAAAAATCTAAATTGAAAAGTAGGAAGTTTAGGAGCTCACTACTGGAAATGTGGTTTGAGCTTCAATCAGTGCTCAGCTTCAATCACCTGCTCAGTTCAGGTTTCGTGTTAGCGAGAATTCAATCCTTTTATATCGAGCAAGAGAAACAGAATTAGATCTTTCTAAAGACCCCAAGTTTTTTACAATGAAAATGTTCATGGAAGTAGATAGGCATTTTCAGTTCCAGAGGAATGCAGGGTTGAGTCTAGAATCTACCTGTTACCAGCTAGATAATATAATAATGAATGTACACAATGTTACATTGCATACAAATATCACACTTAATTCCCCAGTTTTAACAGCTTACTATGTGCAGTGCTTGCAGCTCTGAATAATGTTCTTATTTGGTTAGATTTATATACACTGTAAAAGGGGCCGTAACACAGCTGTACAGCTATCAGCCACAGAGCACAGCACAAATTGCAGGAATTCACAGTGTGGGCTCTATTTCTTTAAAATTCACAGTGTGGGCTCTATTTCTTTAAAATACTATGAATAATTCTACAAAACACTGCAGGATCCAGCTCTCTGAACCTCAAAGATATCTGCCTCCTTTTGGAAGCACGATTGGCCTAGCTGTGTCAGTGAGGGTCAGGGTGTTTGAGCAGGAACAGGAGCTGCAGACGTGTTGAATCTCACACTGTACATCACAGTCTTAGTGGGTAATGGGCGTGTTCTTGTCCCTTGTGCCCCAGCTGGGACACAGGTACTGTACTTTGTGGTTTGCACATTTTAAGAAACAGAGGATGACAAACTTCTGAAGGTGGCAAACTGCTCCGAAGCAGTGTCAGAGCTTGAAACAGATGCAGAAAATCCCGGGAGGCCCTTGCTTTATGTGGGGCACTGCAAAGAAGTTGTTTTGTCATACCAGCTCCCTCAGCACATCCATAAACTTTGCAAAGTTAGCTCTTTTTTTGTTCTCATTACTGTTCACCTACCAAATGCTTACATTTTATTTTATCTTTCAGGCAATTGCTATTACTCTGAGTTAATGCTGCTGCATGCAGTACAAAGCTGACAGGGTAAATGTTTCGACGTAGTTTTAGCTCACTACTGTTTCAAGTTCGTTAGAGAAAAAGGAGCGGGTCATGAGGGGCGGCCCGGAGCTCTGAGGGGCGGAGCTCTGAGGAGAGGGGCGGGGCCG
>WBMY01004192.1:359376-443007 GCA_013397315.1 Donacobius atricapilla | reverse complement strand
GAGCTCTGAGGGGAGCGGGCGGCCATGGCGGAGAGCGCGCAGGTACCGGCGGGATGGGAAGACCACCCCTGCTGGGACTGGGGTGTTTTGTGTTAAATTGTCCGTGCTGAGCTGCAGCCAAGGGCCACACGGATGGTGAGGGGCCTGGAGCATCTCACTTGTGAGGAGAGGCTGCGGCAGCTGGGCTTGTTTATTCTGGAAGAGATTGAGAAGGGGTCTCATCAATATATTTAAATGTCTCAGAGGTCAGGTACCAGTCTGTTTTCAGTAGTGCCCGGTAGCAGGACGATGAGCAATGACCATAAACCACAGCAGAGGAATTTCCACCTTAATATGAGGAAGAAGTTAACAGTGCAGAGCCCTGTCCCGGGCTGCCCAAGGAGGTTATGGAGTCTCTTTCTCTGGAGAGAGAGACATCTGGGGACGTTCCAAGCCCACCTGGATGCGTTCCTTTGCCAGCGGCTCTGAGTGACCCTGTGTCGGTTGGGGGATGGACTGTAAAACCTCCAGAGGTCCCTGCCAACCCTAAGTATTCTGTGCTTTTATGTAGAAAAGGGTGTGGTGGTAAAGTGCTGTGTACATCTGTGTCTGTGTACATAAAAACAGCCCTGTGTCACTGCTGTCCCCCCAGGCAGGTCAGTGGGCAGACACTGCCTGCCCCAGCGAGGCCGTGCCTCCAGCAGGGACTGCGGAGCCTGGGCTGGCACAGCCCGGCCGGGTCTGGCCCTCACCCCAGCTGCTGCTCACTGCCTCGGCCCCCTCTGACCACCTGGCCACGTTTCGCTCGGTTATGGACTCTCCTTTATAAATACTTGGGTGTTTCTTGGTGTGTTGGGTTTGTATGGCAAGGCTTTGGTAGCAGGGAGCTCCAGGAGCGGTCTCTGTAAAAAGCTGCTGGAAGCTTTTGCCATGTCCACTAGAGCCAATGCCGGCCAGCTCCAGGACAGACCCATGGCCAGCCAAGGCTGACCTCACCAGAGCCAGAGGGAGCATCACTGGGATAACAGATTTAGGAGGAAGAAGGAAATGATACAACAGCAGGTGGAAGGAGAGAGTGAGGATACAGGAGAGCGACAGTCCTGCAAACACCAGGCCAGCAGAGGAGAGGCAGAAAGTGCTCCAGGTACCAGAAGAGATTCCCCTGCAACCCGTGGTGACACAGCTATGCCCCTGGGGCCCGTGGAGGTCACCGTGGAGGAGACACCCATGTTAGAGCATTCTTGGAAGACTCCCTCATGGGAGGCGCCCCGTGCTGGAGCAGGGTTAGAGTGTCAAGAGTCTTCCCCACGAGGAGGCAGCAGGGTCAGACACAACATGTGATGAAATTACTGCAAGGACTCTACCTCATTCCCCTGTGCTCTTGGGAGGAGGAGGTAGAGAAAATTGGGAGTGAAGATGAGCCTGGGAAGAGAGGAGGGGTGGATAAAAGGTGTTTTGAAATGTAAGTTTTATTTTGCATTATTCTACTCCGATTTTATTGGTAAATAATTATTTTTCTGCCCAAGCTGAGGCTCTTTTGCTCATGACAGTAATTGGTCAGTGACCTTTCCCTGTCCCCATCTTTCCCCACAAGCCTTTTGTTATGTTTCCTCTCCCCTGTTCAGCTACAAAGGGGGCAGACAGAGAGGCCATCGTCAGCTCCTGGCATCCAGCCTAGCTCACACCACCACAGTTAGCTTTTTTGTGGTGATAGGAGTCTCCTAATTTTTGATTGTTGAGGGAAAGGCTTGTGGTTTCCTTTCAAAGAGCACTGGGGGAGTGGAAGCAAGCTTACACTTTCCTTCCAGCAATATCACAGTTGTATTTCTCACCTTTCATTGCTTTAGGTAGCTGAAGTGCTCTGGAGGATTTTACAAATCCACAGTGTTTACATTAATATTTGCTTTATTTGCTTGTCTTTGGCCTCCTCCCTGTTTCTTTCCTGTTTCCTTTTTTGACTTGGTTGACAGAGGTGTGGTTTCTGACAGGCAACTCATCTCATGCCGCATGTCAAGAGATCTAAGAGTAAAATTTATTCCTCCCAAGAATGTATGAGGCGTTGCATCAACCCCGAATTTCTCCCTCAAGCCTGTCTATGTAGTTGTAGCTACTACGAGATAATTTCCTTCTGGTTGAACTGCTGTGTTGTCTCCACTGGCTGAGAAGTTGCTGTGACCCTTGTGGTGATTAAGTGCCTTCAGCCAGTCTCATGGTTGTGTCTTTGTCAGTACAAAAGCTTGCCATTATGTTTCCTTAAATAAATAAACCCTCTTCCACGTGAAATGTGTTATTAAGTATTCTAAATGCTTTATGAAAAATAAATGCATCTTTTGCAGTGCGCTCCGTTAGTGCTCTCCGTAAATATTTTGGCAGTTGGAGCAGCGTAACACTGGGGTAATGCAGTCAGATCACAGTGAGAGGGTACAGGCTGTGCTCTATGGGAAACGACAGGCTGTCAAAAATATATTGTACATCTGTTTGAAATGCACCGCTGAAATTTTTGGAGTTTTTACTTCATGGCTTTATAAAAAGAATCTTTAGAGGAATTCAGGGAACATTTTTTTTTTCACGTGTTTTTTGTTCCTTATGTACTGATTTGTTCTACACACTGTAGCTTACCTTTGTGATATTTCTGTCTATCCTTTATGATTTATTTTTATTGGAAACTCTGTGGAATTGTGTGTTTTTATGAATCACATTCTATAGTCTCTAGTTTTGGCTGGAGGTATCTTAGCATGTTCCATATGTAAGGTGTAGGAAACACTGAATTCTCTCAGGTTTTTTATATAATTTCTCACATTTTGAGACAATTCCATTTTGATGTAAATTGAATATTTTTAAATTGTTCCAACTTGTAATGACTTTCGGCAGAAAGTCTATTAGAAAATCTGAATACTTATCTTAGCAGGTCTTGCTGCTGCTTTATTTTTAACCACATTTTTTCTCAGAGGCGGTCTACAGCTGTGAAAATATCAGCAAAATTTACTGTCATCATACATTTGATCAACCATAAATCTTGATAGTTGGACTGTGAAATTTTTGAAATGTATTTTGTTATTAAAAGGACATTATAATGTTTATAATGGTCCTTGAAAGCTTTCTTTGCCTATAGGTTTTGTCTCTTGCATTTGACACATCTGCATATTTCCCTTTGGAAAAGAGTTGAAACTAGCACTGCTATTTTTATTTCCTCATTTGTTTGATGACAAAAGAAATGTTTAGGACCAGAACCAGCAACTATTGATCTTAACTTCCCATTATGGGAGCAGACAAGTAGTGCCTTTTAAAAATAAACAAGAACAGTGAATGTGTTTTTGTTTCTGCCTTAACTCTTTACGTAGAAAGCTTCGGGATTTTCTGCCGCTGCTGAAGCATTTGACAGCTTGATGGCAAAATGTGTATAATAATACAAATAACAGCCTGTGTTGCTGGTGTAGTTTGGTTGGGTTTTTTTCATTCCCACTTTGATTAAAGTTGTAACTGATATACAACACTCTTCCAGGGTACGTCTGCACTGCTGTCAGCCCAGGCAGAGTAGCTGAGCTTGCTTTACATGAGCTACTCCACAGCTGAGTCCAGTCTGATTTCCCTGATAGAGTGAGGAGAGCAGGATCTTGGGTTCATTGTGCTTTGGGTGTTTGCTGCAGTTGAGATTTGGTAAGCTGTTCCTTTGTGTGTATGTTTTTGGAAGCCATGATTTTGCAAAGCGTGGTGAGGTATTGTCGAACAAATGCAAATGCTATCTTTGACCGCTGCAGAGGGCTCATCCCTGTTTTCCTTCAGGAATGCTTGTGCTTGTTTCCATGGCTGTCTTTCAAGGTTGGCCACTCTGGAAAGGCCCTCACCAAAACTGCAGGTAGTGGAGTGTTTTTCTAGCCAGGGGTGACTCAGTACAGGTTTGGGGTTTTGAGAGTTCTTCCCCACCCCTGTAAACACAGAGGTTTTTTGTAGTTTGCTGTTTAACTATATCACTCTGCTGCTGCTGTTTCCTGCATCATGGTGGGTTTTGAACAGTGGCTGAGAGATTTAGGAAGATCTTACTCCTTTGTTTTAGAATGTCTGGTTTGGCTTTTGATTTGATGCAGTTAACAGGGGATGCCCAGAGCACTTGGAGTAGTGTATTGAACAGCCAGAAACATATTATGCATTCAGAACAGCTAAAAACCTTCAAAGGAAAATAAAACAGTAACAAATAATTCTCTAGTAACAACCTAAATAGGCTGTCTACTGCTGGGAATGGGCATTGGTAGGCTTGGTTTCAGGAGTTTTTTTCCTGACATATGAAGACAACATTACTAGAATTAACTCACCTTGGATTACCTCAGTCATTCACTGCAGTTAACACGAAAATGAGCAGTAAGTTCTTTGACCCCAGTGAACACATATAAAAATAATCTCCTGCTATTTTCAGTAGTGGTTAAAGACAGCAATCAAGAGACAAAAGTAATCAATCAAAATAATTGTAAGCTTTTAGTCAGGTGTGTACGTAGGTTCAATCCAGACAGAAACTGTCCGTAAACACAGAATTGTTTAAATGATTTATGGACCTTCAATACTTTCTTAAATTACAGATACATTGCTGATTTTAAAAAGAAATAATAAATCGTGTGCTTTCTCTCCCATAGTTCCTCATCTGTCATTTGTAACAGTATTTCTTCTTATCGGATACCCGTGCCTGTTATCATAGACAGTGGTGCCCCAACCCTGTCCTTATCATAAGCAATAACAAAACCAGTAAAACATTGGTGGGAGTGTTGTTCCAGGCTCCAGGTGATGAAATAGTTCTTGGGAAGCATTCACCTTGCCCAGTAAACGGTTGTGGTTTGATGTGCAGATTATGGAGCTGTATCTGCAACACTGAGTTACAGCAGCTGCCTGTCTCTTCAGTTTAAGCTGCAACTTGTAGAATATTAGCATTTTGCCTTACTAACAGTTATGCCCAGTAAGATGTTGACTGACTGACCAGTGATATGTAATTTATATAGTGGTGGTCCCTATAAATGCTGAAGTATTCTGTGTATTGAACATCCTAAGAGGAAGTGGGGGGGGGACATTAATTCAGTTTCCAAAACATTGATATCAGTAGTTTGTGTAATTTGGCTCCCACGGCTTCTAAAGAATCTCATGTTCAACAGGTTTCTAGCACCACTTCAGGAAAGCGTTTATATTTTTTCTCCGTACTGAAATATGTCTTTCAATAATTGTATGATATTAGCATGTAGTGCTTTTGTTTTTTTCCCTGCAGCTTCAATAATAGCAGCATTACTGACCATAGGAGTATTTTTTTTATACTGCGTAAATTACTGCTAATAAAAGCAAACTGACATCATGCTTTTAACTATGTGAAGGGAGCCTTCGCTTGTTCCATTCCTGTGCTGATGAGACATTGTATTTGAGTCTGACTTGTTTACAGTTGGGAATAATATTTTTTATGAAGTATATATGGAAGTACTCTACTACTTAATTAGAGAGGGGAAGAATAGTCTGTCCACTGAATGAATGTTCTTTGTTGCTCTCCGTCTTGTTTTGCCCCTCCTGACGGTGGTTGTTCAGCTAGCCCCAGATTTCAGTACATCCTGTGGCTCGGCAGCAGCAGGGGGAGTAGTGTAGCTTTATTTGGGGGCCCTCCTTGGCCGGCTGGAGTGAGCTGGTGTCAGCTCAGAGCAGTGCTGGCCAGGCTCAGGAGTCGGTGTGTGACAGGCACGCTGCTTGGCTGTCCCTGTGTGAGCTGGAGGCAGCGTTCTGCACGCTTTGCCTCTACCCCGCAGGGCCTGTGCGGATGTACAGGTGAACCTGCCCCGGGCAGTTTGTGGTAGGTGTTGGTGGGGCAGCCAGGCAGGCTCCCAGCAGGAGGGCATCTGGGGATGGCTTCAGCTGCTCGATCAGAGCTGGGCCAGCACCCGGTGCCCAGCTGGGCTTTGTCCCGTTTGGTCTTGAAAGCCTGCAAGGATGGGGAGTCCTCTGCCTTTCTGGGTTATCTGTTCTAATGTTTAAATATTTTCATAGGGAAGTATTTTCCCTTCTGACGCCCCGCTGTGGATCGCTGTCACCTGGAGCACTGTCCCATGAGCATTGTCCCTGGTTCCTCTGCCCTGCACCTCTCTGCCTTCTCTCCCACCTCACTTTGTCATCTACATATTCTACTGAGAAACAGTTTTAGGGGATGTTTTTCTACTGGTTTTTTGCATTTCATAGATTTCTTACTGAAATCTCTTATTTGCCAATGACAAAATAAAACATCATCAAATATTCCTATTTTTTCTAAGACCTTTGCGTTGTTAGGTCATGCTCAGTTTGTTATCCCCTAAAACGTGTACATCCTTCCTAGGAGCAGTAGTGTAAGATCATTGGGTACCATTCTGTTGCAACAAACATCTTGGACTTTTGTTTGGCTAGGGGAAGGAGAGAGTGTACACAGTAAATTTGAAAATGCAATCAAGTACATGGTGGAGAGTAAATAGCATAGTATTCTCATAATATGTTTAGGAGAAAGTTAATTTTAAAATTTAATTATTGTGCAATGCAGGATCGTGTTGGTCAAATTTAGATTCATGGATTCTTTTGCACCTTTAAATCTGTGTTGTTTTTACTTGCAAGTTAATTTAATCTTGTGCAATAGATAATATGTCAATGTGTTCCCATATGAATTTATGATAAAAATACTGTGTTCCATGAATCTGCCCAGCTTTTCTCTAGTGACAATGTGTCAAGGTATTGTGTTACTGCCATATAATTGCAGTTGTCTTACATTTTTGGCATTTGTTGAATTAATCCCTTGCATACCTCCTCAATATAAAAATTTTATTTAGGTAAGCTACTGACATAGTAAAATAAAGATTTTTTTAAATTGCATTCCTGCATATGTGTATGCAGGCTGAAGACCGAGATCAGGATGACGTAGGTGGAAAGAAGACTGCTAATAGGACCTTTCTTTCTCTTTCCCAAATTACTGCCTTGTCAGAAGAAAATCTGGAAGGAGTTGAAAAGTAAGTAGCAATGACAACAATGCTGGAGCCCATATAATAACGAAATAAAAATTGCAGACTCTTTGTTAATTTCTTTTGTGATGGGTATGTCATTAGTGTTTAATTGTTCTGTTAAATCACTGATATTTAGTATTATTCACAAAAGGTGGAAGAAATACTTTTAATCTCAGATCCAGTCTGGTTTACTGTTTTTCCTGTATCTCTTTATTTTGCTTAGACTCCTTTTTTTCCACTTGTATTTCACCTTGTTGTTGTTTCTGAATTTACAATAGCTTTAAATGTGCTGTAAACAAAATTCTAAGCTGTAAATAAGAACGGGCGGATACTGAGCTTTTTTTTTTGTAAGTCTCACTGGGTTACTTTTTTTGCTAAAACATTCGAGATTCTGTACTGTAACCTGAGTTACCAAAAAAATCAAAAAGGTCTTAAAAGTTCAGCAAGGGTTGGAAAGCTTAAGAAGGCATTAGCAGATTGCCATTATGGTGCACTGGGGAAAATAGGAGGCAGCCAAAGGCTTCTGATGTCAGGCTGGCTTTGTCTTTCCTGTACCAACACTCTCCCCTGTTACTAGAGTTTAATAGCAGCTAAATTTAGGAGGCCAGGAGTTCAACCTGAGACTCCAGATTTATATTTGAAAGGTAGGACTTTTCAGAAGTGCGAGAATTATTTAGGAATACTTGTGCCTGCTAGCAGGTTCGTAGGGAATTGAAAGCCAAAGGGCTGGGCCACTGGTCTAGTTTGGGAAGGAAGAGGTGGGGGTATATAAAATCCAGCGTTGTTCCTCTGAGTAGGTAACCATTTTAATAGGGATTAAAATATTCCTGAAACATATTCTGTTCTTCGTATTTGTCACTATTCTAGGGAGCAGAGGTCTTTCTGGGATTTTTTTTAAGAAAACTGAAAAAAAAATTTGCTACTCTCAAATAATAATACAAAAATTCCTTCCTTTTCTGTTTTCTCTTGCACAATAGGCCTCCTTATATTTAGAGGAGGCTGAAGGGTACAACTCACGGAGATTAAAATGTGCTTAACAGCACAATTCTTTGTGCAACATTCTCATTACAATTAAAAAGTAAAACACGGAAAGAGCTTATGTTCTTTTAGTCTCAGCTGATCACAAATGTATATATACACGTTGTACAAAGGGAGGGTGTAGTATATCCTGCATCTGACTGGAAGGAGCCTAGGAGCAGGGTATTTTATGCACCCTAAGCAGTTTAGCAGAAGCATTAAAATTTTGTTTACCACAGTGCATTGTGTCTGTTTACAAGAGCAGTTTGAGAGCCATGGCTAAGGTTAGAAAATCAGAATAGATCTGATGCAGTATGAGAGTTTTGATGTCCAGCATTCCCATCTTTCAGGGTGTTTTGTACTGCTGTCCATCTTTGTAAGGCTTGAGCCCTATGAAAAAAGAAAAAGCAGGGAGGGTAGCTAGGAAATCTAACTGCCCCATCGTTTCACAATCATGTACAGATACTGTTGTCAGTGACATGCCTTACAGAATATTGAAAAGCTGAGCACTCACATTGTTAGCAGAATCAGAGAAAATCTAAATCCCTGAGAAGCTCTGATTATGAAAACTCAGAGTTGGCAGAAGCTTCAGAGAGAGAGGATATGGACTGTTTCAAACCTTGGAAAGTTCAGCTGGCCACGTTCCACTTCTATTTCAGGCCACAGTTAAGTGTTTTTAACCGACTTGCATGTGTGCAGCCATACAAATTTGTCATGCAGAACAAAGGAATACATGTTTTAAACAAAACTCATTGGATTATATACTTTACTCTGTTAGCTACGGAGGCTTTAATTAAGGAAAGAAACTCATCTCATTTGACAGCGTACCTGTACTGTGTCCGTGAAACCCCTGAAAATCTAACGGCTGCTATCAGTAGGTCTGGGATTGATGTCCTTCTTAGGAGGGAATGAGCCTTGGGCTTGGGAAGACCTTGCTATTTTACAGGGGACTAGAAACTGGGGTCACTGGCACCTGTGTCCTCAGCTGGAGTTAAGCCAAGGATTGCTTTAATGTAAAACTTAACTACCTGAGACATGGCCGAAGTTATACTGCAAGAATTGCAACCAAGTCCTAGCCCCAGTCCCCTCTCTCCGTGTGGAAAAAAGCACACAGTTATTATAAAAGACATAACTAATTCTGTGTTTGAACAGAGTAGACATAAATGTGTCAGCAACAGTATGGCCTCCTACAAGGGAGTGTGTTTTTTCATAAATTTTGCAAGTTAAAGTAAGTGGAAAAATTTTCATCGCGTGCCAGTAAAACAGGATAAGAGTCTTTTAAAATGTTTTGACTATTATGGAAATGCAATTTAAACTTCTAAATATTTTAGCTACTTTCAGTAATTATATATTATATTATTTACATTAATTTTCAAATGTAATTTTTTGTCAGAAGCCACATGAAAAATAATCTTGAAATGAAAACAAGATTTTATTAATACTGTAAAACCATCTAAATCAGAGTGAAGTGGAGACTAGTTGTGTCCTTTCATCCCACAAACCAATTCCTGATGAAACACTTCTTTTTCCTCTGGAATTTTCAACGTATTTCTCTTTGGTTTTGTAATGCTTTAATTTTTGTTCTTCTGTTAGTTGTATCTTAACACTTCAATAGTGTCTTTAGGTAGTTGTTTACTTTTTGATATGTCCTCTATCTAGGAATTGATGTAGCTAAATCCAAGAAATTATGTACCTATGCACATATGAATAATATAGCAACTGATGTTATAGGTAACATTATAGATATAATTGCGTGCAGACCAAGTAAGACTTAGGAATCTGTAATTTATTTTTTTAATTTCACTATTTTACTCTGCAATTTTTTTTAGGAAGATGGAAGAATTTCTGAATCTTACACAACTAAAGACATCTTTGAAAGAAGCTATTTTACTAGATTATTATACTGCAGGATTTTGGTGGGCTAAAGAAATGAACTTCAGTCTTATCCAGTTCTCAAGATTCATGGATCTATTAAATGTCGTCTGGGAGAACCTCAGGGGTAAGTATAATTAAGAATTGTAAAATAAATACCTGAAGTGGAAGGCAAGAATGTTTCTCAGTCATTTTAATAAAGTGATATTTAATTACAAGTAATTGTGAAATGATTTATTTTCCTCTCGAATGTTGGTATGTCAGACCTTGTGTGAAAATAATTCTTACTGGCAGATCTCAAGTCTTTTGAGTAGAATATTCCTCCTTCTTTGTTTGTACAGTATGTGGTACAAATAGGCCAGGTCCTGAAGAAACCTTTTCTTTGCTATGGTAAAATAAATAATAATTACAGTAGAATGAGAGCAAGGAGCTCCTAAATTCCAATTCCAGATTTCTCAGTGGCTGACTCACTGTAGCCTTGGGCACATTTCTCTGCTGTTCGAGATACTCAGTACATCCTGTAGCATTACAGCCGGTGAATTTTTTTTTTTTATCCTTGGAGGTCAGCTCTCAGCTTTCCATACGGTAAATGCTGCACTTCTGGCACAGAATATATGTTAACTAGGAACTGGTGAAGGAAGTAAACTGGCATTGCTGCCGAAGATGAAAAATGACAATAAAAGGATCGTAGCTCCTGTGGCTATGAGGAAATTTGCCACAAAGCATGAAGCTTGGTCTAGTGGGAATGAAATAGCCAGAAAAAAATGGTAGTACTGTCCTCTAAAATCTTCTTTGTCAGAGATTCTAATGCTTGCTTAACATTCACTTTGAAGGTGATTATGTTGAGAAAAGTCCATCCCAGAGGAAGAGTGAAGGGGCTCAGCAGTTTCAATCAAAAGAGAAGGCAAATATTTAAATCAAGCTCATAATAGTTATTATACTCTTTCACTGTAATTTAGTTCAATGGCCTTTCTGGCTTGGAATTTTGACAGAATACGTGCGTGCTTTATGATCATTGGAATTCCAGTTGTCCTTCCTGTCTCCAATGAGAAAGTATCTTAACATATGCTAACTGTATTACTATAACAATGGAGCAGAATGGAAACCCGTCAGAAATTAGTTTTATGAGACCATGTAATACATGTGTACACGACAGGGCTGGTAGCACAACCAGTTATTAAAGCTGACTGATGTTTTTCAGGAATGTCATTTTGCATTAAGCTTTGCCAAACTTTTAACTCTTTAAGCTGAAGTGTTCTGTGGCCCTGTCTGCTTTTGATAAAGTTTTATATATAAAATTGCAACTGAATCAGTTCAGTGGGCTTGCAGACAGAGGCTGTGAGAAAAAGAACCTATTTTGTGACTTTTTTTCTTTCACAGGTCTAATGCCCCGGTGCTTTGAGGTAAAGATAAAGGTTTGGCAAGCAAATGTTGGGAATTTGATTTTTGCTGTCTTGTGAAAATCCATTTAGATTTGGCTGAGATGTACATGGTTTTTAGAGAAAGAAAATGTAGTTTTAAAATCCTTTCAGGAAACTTCTTATATTTGCTTCACAGCCCAGGGCTGTGATGAATTTTCTTGTAATTACCAAACATTTCAACTAAAAGCAAAATTCTAATGTCTTCTATATTAATGACCCTTTCTTTTCTTTTCCCTGCATTGGATCCAGTCAGCCTGGAGAATTAAGCTGACTTGGCCATAGTAGCCAGAGTAGCATTGAGCAGGAAGAATGGATTTAGAGAAGGAGGGTAGTGGAAATGCATTTAAGGCTGGTAAAGCAGCAAGGAAAACTGGAGGCCTTGCTTGGTGGGGAGTCAGAATGAGTTACATGATTTGATTCTCTTCTATCCATTGAGGGTAAAGCACTCCTTTCCTCAGAGAAGTGCTGCATGAGTCTTCTTGAGACAGGTGGTTGGGACTCAAAATCAGGTGTGCAGAGGAAAGAGAAAACTTGGATGAGTTGGCAACAGACTCAGGGCCTGGGTGATCCTATTACATGCCTTCCCTTCCCTGCAAAGGGTAATATTTCTGGTTCTGTTGCTTTTCATCATTTCCTATGGCTTCTGTTTCCTCTGCATTCTCTGTGTTTCTTTCTTGTCCCTTCCCATACGGTTATTTATATTGTGCAGCCTCTCTAACTGAAAAGTGATGTAAATTTTTCAAGTCTTTGATTACTGTACCACTAAAGGACAAAACCAGAAAAGAAGCCTTCTAAGTATTTTAATTTGTTTTCTGTACAAAACAAAACAAGGAGTGTATCAATAGAGACAAAACAATGAGGAAAATATATCTATTTCACCACTGGTGAATATTTCCGCATTTTTTTCTGTAGATTTTTTTAGACATAAAAGGAAAAAACTAATTGTATTTGAAGCTTTTTTTTTTTAAACTTCCTGTGGTTCTAGTGATGGCAGACACTGTGTGCAAATCAGAAAGATGAATCCTTTCTTTCTATAGGTTCAGCAAGTACTGATACATTTCATATTTTCCACTTTGTCAGGACAGTTATCAAAGAGAATTTAAATTCTAAATCCAACCTGTTTGGGGATTTGGTTTTGATTTCCAGGGTAAAAATGTAAAGTAATTATCTGGTTTGGAAGGATGCAAAAATGTCTCCAAGTTTGATGATACATGCAGGGAGGCTCTTATGCATATTCATGTTTAATCTATTATGACTGTAAGCACTTTAAAATATTCTTAGCCCTTTTTAATATCTATTCCTGTATTAATGGTTTATGTTGCAAGGGGCATGGTCAGAAGAATAATCTTTCACAATTCATAAGCAGGAGGCTATTTTAAAGAAAAACGTATTCTACCTCTCAGATTTGTGTATTATTCTGCCTGGGGTTCTCTCAGCATAGGTAAGAGGTAGGATCTTGAACACCCATTATTGTGATCCTTCCATTGTGGAGGCAGAGTGGTGGTTTTATGGTGGAATTTTAATGGACTCTTTATTGATGAGAATAATGGCAATAGAAACATTTGACTGCTGTTGGTTTTTAAGTGATGGATCATAACTAAAACTTCAAGAAGTCTTATAATTAAAATGAGCCAAAAATCCCCACCCTACCTTGTCACACTTATACATGGTTTTTGTCCTTTGGGATTACTTTGCAGGCAAACGTATGACCTTGGGAGAGAATTTAAAAGAACTTGAAAGAGCAATGACTGGAGTAGGAGAAACTGAGTCAGAAGAAAGATCACTCTTTGACCTGAATTCATTCAGCATTGAGCAAGCCAAAGCAATCATTGATTACTTGGTTATCAGGTATTTATTTCTACAGAATCTGTTCTTATTTCACTAATCTAATATAGTGGAGAAATGACTGATAAAATAACAGTAACAACAGGAACAACAACATCAACAATTTTTTTTATCATTATTATTATTATTACACTACTACTATTATTACTAATATTGTGCTGTTATTTTACAGCACAATATAATTTTATTTTATTATACCTTCCTGCTGTGCCAACATACTTCAAACACCAAACTTTAAATCATGAAAAAGAAGAGAGAATATGCAAGGCCCAGTAAAGATCTGACCTCAGATGTCAAAGCCCAGAAAATAAATCTAGACCGGAAGTTTATCTAAATGTAAGATTATGCTGAAAACATTCCTTTTGGATTTTGTTTCAAGTGATAAAAGAAACTGTGGTGTATGGACAATATTCCTGTTTTGCTTTTACAAGCTACTTTTAGATTCCATCTGAATAAAATTGCAGATATTATTTATCTTATGTAGATCTTATCTAGAGTCTGTTACTATAAGTATCTGGCCTTGACAGTTATAGTAGACTAAAATGATTTAAGGTTTTGTACTTACACAGTTAAGGTTTTGATCATATAGAAGTCATAAAAATGTTGATTTCAAAATCAGCAAAAATCTGGTATGTACTTGAAAGGGTTTTGTGATGAGTCTCAGCTTTTAAACAGAGACACAGAAAGAGATGCAAACCGCAGTATATTTGTTATTTATTTGAGAAAAATATTGAGTCTGATAGCAACAGTAATGCCCCTGTATAAAGTTTTTACTGTATAGTTATGTGTACACACCTTCTCCCACTGGAATGCCGTGGCTGAGGCAGAGGCTGTGCTGGCATACCCCTGTTGGCAGTACATCAGGGACAGAATGGTTCTCAAGCTGTCTAACCATCCATGAATGTCAGGGGCAAGGAGATGGAAAATTAAGAAGTTACTCCTGTAGTATATGCTCATCCAGTGTACTGCAGCTGTAGCCCTTCAGCCCATTTTCTGACCCAAAAGGGGGTGACGGGGGCTGGGGGATTTGTGGCAGATGGGCATAAAAATCGAGTAAGATCATGACTGATCCATATGTAGATTTGTTGGGAAATTTCTGCCTGTTCTGTAGTAAAAGATTAACACAGCAAAGAGGGGGTTTTAGAGTGTTTTCCTGAATGCAGAAAAGTATTTTCTCTTGAAGAAAGGCAAAATACTAGGGTAGCTGTTAGCCTTCCAGTTTCGAGTACTTGGATTCAGATGGGGATTTAAACCCATTGCAGGCAATTTCTCTTATGATTGGGCTATAAAATATGTCTCTTTCTCCTACTCTCTGATTTTTTTCTTTTGTTTCTTTTTTGTGGGGAATATAAAACACTTAAGATTCTTCCCATAAGAAATGGGACCATCTCTTTAAATCTCAAATTTCTGTAGTCAAGGCAAACTAATGTCCTGCCAAGTACTAGCCCTAAACTAAAAGGAAACTTGGCATTTAAGATGTCTCAACTCCTTTTACTTCTGTCTTCCTGTCTGTCTTTTATGTGTTTTATATATGAACAAATGTTCCTTCCAAATAGCATGTCTCTAGCTCTTGTGTAAATTATCCATTGAGAGATATCTTGTCCATGAAGTAATTCCTTCACAGTCAGAAGAATTTCATCCAAGAGATTAGGTGCTCTATTCTACTTCAACCAAAGTATTAGCTGGGCAGGAATACAATCAAGCTGCAAAACTTTTGCTGCAGAATGGTATTTTGGCCACCAGATATGTGTTTGTATGCCCAAATTGCTCAATTTATCGCCAAAGGGTGCTGTGGCGACGTCATGGATGTACGCACATACACAGAAAAGTATCATATGTGTCCAGTTTATGCAATCCATTATTTCAGTTGCTGGAATTTTTTTTTTCTAAATAGGAATGGAATTGGCACACTTAAATGGGTGTGCTTTAAACTTAATGAACTCAGAAATAGGTTGAGTTTTATTACAATTCAAATTAATGTATTAGTTCAATACTTTTTTTTCTTGTTTAATTTTAAATTATAAGCCTGTAGCATTTTTTTCTGCTCAAGACAGCATGACATGTTGTAGTTCAGATCACATTTTTACAGATGAGCTGCAAACCCAGGGGATTTATAATGGAAACAGGGACAAATGCTTAACCACATTGGCACAAACTGTGCAGCAACTACAATGACACCTTCAGGTTTGGTAGAAGGTGACAGTCATCATCTTTTTATCTTGTCTCCTTGGGCAAACACACATCAATATAGCTCCTGACATTTTCTTTTCAGGAAGCCGTGGAGCTGGGGAAATATGTCATTGTTAATCACCTTCAGATTCTCATATGACATCATAAGAGGGTCTATTCTTAACAGTATTACTTACACAAGTAAAATTATTTTTGTGTAATTGCTAGAAACACTGGTATGGAATTTTTAAATTGTTCACAACAAATAGAAACAAAGAGGGACATTTTGTATAATGCCTGATAGAAGAAAGAAAATGACACTTTTTTTTCTAAATAAATGCTGATGTTTAATTTATGTAATTTGATTTAAAGAGCTTTAAATGGAGGAATTTTTTCCCTTCATACAGGATTAGAGGTGCCAGGTTGAACAAAGATCTATTTAAAAATAAAGACATAAAATTTAGAAATGCCAAAAATACTTACATTTTTGGGTATATATTTTAAATCATACGTACCTGTAACATAGTCCGTAAAGAATATAACACATTTGGAGGGGAAGGGGAAGGAAAAGTTCTGATTTTTGGGTGCTGTAGTCTGGCTTACTTCCAAAGCACTAGGATAAGAGAACAAATTTGAAATATTAATTTCTGCCAGTACAATTGGAAGGATATATGTATTATTTCCTGTGTTTGTGATATTCATAAAATATTTTTGTCTTTTTTTCAAATAATCCCTGTTAGAATTTTACAGGTCCGTATGAAAGGGGACATATATTTACATAAATCAGTGTGAGTCATTTCCAGGTTAAGTCCTGAGCTCTCTTTAAATATAATTTCTGTGTCTCCACTGAAACATGTCAGGAATTCTTTGGTGAAGTGCTGCCATAAAAACGTACTTAAATGAAATTGCAAATACTGTAAGAACCTAATAGATTGCCTGTGTGCTTTGGGTTTGGGGGAAGCTGATGGCAGCCAGACTTCTTACCTGGGCCTTGCCAGTGCCAAACCAAAGGTATGGCTGACCCAGCTGGTGGATCTCCCAAAAAAAGAACCCCTGTCCTGCCCCTTGCCAGAAAGCACAGGAACCAGTTACAGACATTCCCTCAAATATCCCTGTACCTTGCATGGGTACAGGCAGGACCACGATGAATTCTTGGAATCATTCTTCAGCCTGGACTTGCTGTGAAATCGCAGAGCGGTGCTTTACATTGTGTGTCAAAATGACATGACAGAAGCCAGGAGTTCTGCACCACCATTGTAAGAAAAGAACTAATTGTAACAGATGGACTGTGACAAACAAAACTTGTGGTTAAACAAATGCTGTATCATTGATCATCAGAAAAGGAAACAAAGTAAATTATTTAAAACATGTGAAATGGAAAGCCATACATGTTTTAAGGAAGATAAATATTTTAGTCCATTGACAAAGTCTATTTAAAGTTACTTTTGTTGTAATACACAAAACTGCTGTGTGTTAATCTAGTTTTTTAGTTTTTCTTTGAGGAAATACTACACTGATTTTACAAAGTGACCTTGAGAGAATAAATACTTGTATTCTTTATTGTTTTGGTGTTCCAAGCTCAAACTTTCTCCCTGTACTGGCAGCCCATCCCAGAATCTGAAAGCTAATTTGGCTTTGTTTCCTTCTTGTCTGCTATTGCTGATAATAAAGGCATAAGTATCCTGGTGATAAGTGTTTCAGGAATTACTTTTTTCAGAGTAGAACTTTTGTCTTCTCAGAGTTCAATTTCATAAGGACTAAGTGGATGTATTTTTAAGTATCACATTGTATTTTCTACGGCCATCTATAATAAATCCTGCAAGCTAAATATGCTGCTTGTTGTATCTGAAGTTAAACAACTGTTCCTTTTTAAAATTTGGAATGTTACCATGCTGGAGGGTAACTCTTAGTTGAACAAAACTTGTAATATTGTTACCCTTCCAAAAACTTAACAGCTGTGATAGTCTGTATTATCTTGTTTTTCAGCTTTTTTAAACACTATAAAGCGTATGAATACCTCTTCCACATTCGTAGAGAAGAGCCTGTGATAAGTAATGAGGTGAGTCATTTATATAGATGGAACTCATTATGCACAGTTACTTAACGAGTGCACCATGGCATATGTTTTATATTGCTCAAAGCAACTTCATGTCAACATCCCTGCATTTCTAACGTAAAATGGCTGATTAAAGAGCACAAGTTAAGATGTTTTGATCCTCGTATTCAAAATTAATTTGGGATTTCAAAAAAGTGTAAATGCATTGCTAGGTTAAGTCATTAGTTGTGTTAAATCAGGAACACTTTTGTGTAGGTATTTGTAAGTTGATGCATGTAGTTGGAATTAGCAACGTGATCCTGACTCTGCTTTGAAATCAGCAATCAAACTCAGAAAATGTTGTGTGCCATGCCTAGTCTGACCACGGCCCTAATAGAGATGTATCCACGTACATGTACAGTTTTGTGTCTACTGTAGCCACCAAGAGTTAATTATACTGACTATTAAGAAAAAAACAAGCTAGAAAACAAGCATTTTGAAAGAGTTTGCTTAACAACAGTGAGTTGGCTTCACAGTGAGCTTTGTGGTGTTCTAACTTACATGTGAAAAAATGTCTTGATGTAGAATGTGTCCTTTAATCAAATGGACAGATTCAATTAATCAAATAAACCTTCCTTTAGCTTGACTGTGCTTTTTGAGGATATATGTTATAATACATTAAAAAATATTGTTGTTTTAAATTTGCGTTAGGAGCCAACTGATTGCCCAGAGAGGCATGGTAGTGTAATATTTTTGATGGTACCTATATGTTAACTTATCAGTACACAGTGAAGTTAAAATTAGTGCACTGGGAAAATTCCTTTACACTTTCAGCTGGTATTTTGACTCTTGTTATGTGGGATGATTGCTTTCCATATTGCTTTTATATAGCTGTATTATAGAAATGACTTTTCTTGACATGGATGCAAATATTTGGAAATTATTCTTGTCATTTACAAGGTGGGTTAAAATTCCAACTATGATGAAATTGGCGACAAAACTGTCAATACAAAGGTAGAGCAGAACTTCAGCATTACAGTGTTGAGGGTGGAGGTTTTATATTAGGTAATTAGATCAATGGGTGGTTAGCGCTTCTTAATTGGTAAAATCGATTTTAATGAGGCTTTTTTTGATTAAGTAATTCTTGTGTAAACTTGAATCATTAATTTTAGAAGGTTTTAGACTAGCTTAAAAGAAATGTCTTTGTGTTTCCTGAAGTCTCCTTTTCTGAGTGGGTGAGATCATCGTGCACTGTCCCAGCCACAGGACAGGGGTTGCCCTGGGCAGGCTCTGCTGGGGCGCAATGGCAGAAATGGATTTCAGGGAGTGACTTAAGTGATGATTCATCCAAGCAACAAGTGCCATCAGCATCTACAACTGTCACAAAACCCTGCATGACAATCTTTAGCTGTAACTCCTTTATGGCCTTCTCTTATCTATGGCGCCGCATCACTTCAATCCATCTGTTTTGTATTCTGAGCTCCCTGGCAGAGAGCTTTTAATTTGTCCAACTACACTCCAACACCCAAGAAAATCAATACTTATATTCTGTTAGAGTTTATTTTGATAGGGTGATGCATTGTTCTTCAATAAGTAAAAGTTTCAGGTATTGAAGCTGCACATACAAATTTATGGCATTATTTGCGCTTGCTTTATGAGTTAAAATGTGAGGAGAGGTGAACTCAGCATAGACTTCAAGTTCTTTTGCTGTAACTTTGTTTTATATAGAAATTCTTATGCATAAAAGAGATCATTACTTCTGTTTTGCAGTCCCTTAGATGAACAGAGTACTTTGGGCTGCCATGGTTTGGTGTGCGTGCCTGTGGCAGGAGCACACCTGGGGTCACTGGCTCTGCAGTGCATCTGCTCAGGGAACAGGACATCAGCTGGGAGTTCATGTGCTGAAAGTAGATATTAAATCTGTGCTGAAATTTTGGCTGCTGTCCTATTATGTAGACTATTGTCTTAACAAAAAAAAAAAAAAAAAAAGAAGACCACTGCAGACACACCACAGCCCAAAGCTGGATGTGAGCCTGACTCTGAGTGCAATGAATGCCTAAAAAGTTTCCCTTTAGCTCAAGCAATAAAAGCCTATTCTTTTGGAATAGGACACTGTAAATTGTAATGGCCAGATTTGCCTAAATAATAAGAACCACAGTGTTCCGAGAGCTTAAGCACAGCATTATCTCCTTTTGCAAATGAACGCTTTGAGACGAGTCAGTGAAATGACTTGCTTCAGCGGAATTGATTTGCTTCCACTGAAATGGCTGTAGCTCAGCGAGTCTGTGTGCCAAAAGAATTACCTACGGAATAAAAGCCCAACAGCCTCAGGAGAAGATCTGCTTCTTTAAGAGAGATGCAGCTACAACAAATAAAAGCTGTACTCAGAGTTGTAATGGATATCCTTTTAGGGAAACCACAGTGTGTGTTTTCCAGAGAAATCTTAGAGCGATGGATTGTAAAGTCATTGGATTTTTTTTTTCTCTAGCACAGGCAATTATACAGTGTTCTCAATCAAGTTTCCTTTTTGATCTTTCACTCCAGTTATTTCCAAATGACCCTATCATTTCCTGTGTAGAATAAAATCAGACAAGAAAAGGGAAATGACTCAAAACTCCGATTATGCATACAATATCTCTGGTCATGCCCCTTAACAAAATCTAAGTTATTTAAATGTAGCACATAATTAGTGGAGCTTCACAGTCTGATTAATATTCTGCATTTGATGCAGCTGGCATAATAAAGCCACCTCTCTAAAACACAGACAGTGTTCAAGTCTTTAAAAAAAGGTAACAAATGCCAGGCTAATTTAAATACATATTTTTTTTGCATTGGCTAAAGCCTTTAAACCTCAAACTGCCTGAGGTGATCATATTGCTTAGGAAAAAAAAGGTTAAAAAAGAAAGACATGAACGCTTGGTTGAATGATAAAACACGCATTACACTTCTAACCTACTTTGACAGTATTTAAAATTTAAAACTTGCATTTCTAGCTATCAAATCCTTTACTTCTCCTTCATTCCAGGTCGACAAAGACCTATATGTTACGTATGCATGAATATCTGTTAGAAAACATGATGGTACAAGGAATTGCTGAGAAGTGTTAAGATTGCCAAGCAAATTAATTGCTTTTTTCTCCTGTTACTATTATGAGCAGTTCCCCCCATTTAGAATGAATACGGAAGAAGCTTTGCTTTAGCTGTTCCGTGGCTATAATTCAAAATAAAAAGCAAGTACTGCTACCATACCAGAGTTCTTCAGGAATATTGCTGTTAAAGATACTGGTTTTTTCCTTCTGCCTGTTCTGGACATTTTGCTCTCTAGCTGTGATTTAGTACACCTATATTAGCTTGCAATTTCAAGGAAAGCAAGAAGAGTACAGACTAAATCTTGATGTGCAGGGATTCAATGGAGCAATTCCTATTAACATGTCAGATCTTATAACAAAGGTTTAAATTGTTAATACATGACTTGTGTAGAAGTTTTTTATTCTTTTCTATTTCTACATTTAGTTAATTTATTTTGCTTTGATAGGATGATATATTACAACATGTCTTGCAATTTTTTTTCTCTCATTTACAAATTGTACCTTATACTGCAGTTCATGTTTTTTGCTGCTCTCTGTTGTGTATTTTTGGATGGTATGACGCTAAGGTCTTTTGGGATTATGTCTGCTATGAAACATTTCCTAATAAAAATAATGTGGTTGGTAAATCTAGTTTTATTCCTACTTGCTTTAGCCAGCCTGATGGAGTAATCTGCTATTTTATGGCCCAGATGACTAGCTAAGTTTGACTTCTTGAAATAGTAGTGTACAATGTAATTTTCTTTAGAGATGTCATCGTGGGTCAGGTTGCAATAAAAATATTGAAGATTAAATTTAATGGCAGTGCAGATTCCGTATTATAGTAGTTACTAGATATCATTCTCTGTACTTAGAATTCCAAATTACTTTCCATTAATGCTTTCGTTCTATGTACTCCTTACCTTCTGAAGCATTAGGCTTTTGGACTGTGTCTGGTCCTTATCCAGTTGTGGGGTGGGTTGGGTTTTTTTTTTAAGTTTGAACAAAATCCCTTCTTTGTTTGAATTTAAGGAGGTGGATGGGAAGAATATGCTTTCTGAAAGCTAATAAAGCTTTTTTTCCTTCCGAGGGCAAAGCCCTAAAGTCTGGGGCTTGGCTTTGATATGTAATCCTCATTAGGTGTTGCATATTTAGATTGGTTAATCAATCATTGTTTAAACAAATTTACTCCATGATCTCTTGAGAACTGCATTTTAGAGATGTATGAGGCCAGAACATTTCCATAAGCATATCAGTTCACACTACAGAAACTCATTCCCCAGCTAATGGAGTGCTTTTCAAAGCCTGGAGGTTTCAGATATTTTTAGTGCCTAAAAACCAGTGAGTTGATTTTTTATAGCTTTGTTTTCTAAATATCACCATGGCAAAGACATCAAGAAGAGCATAGGACTGGAAGGGATGTCTTCAATTGTCAGCTCTCATGCTGCCTTCTTGTAGGGAAACATTCATAATCCTCTTCAGAAACCTGTCAAACTCCAGTTTAAAAAGTTAACTTTTTTTTTGTCTTTGCTCCTTCAGTTCAGAGGTCCCCTGATGCCTGGTTTCTGTAATTGTTGTTATAAAACTTCAATTTTGATCTGAGTGTATTCATGACAAGCTTATGTGCATTTGTCCTTGTGCCAATTTGTGCCAGTATTGACCTTTAGCTCTTGTTCCAGCCTCAGTGTTTATTTTTCTAGTGTATAGAGACAGCAATCTTATTGTCAGTCTTCATTCAGCTAGACTAGAAAAGCCAGCCTTCTCTAATCTTTGCTTTAAAGGTAGACTTTGATACACATGTGCTTACATCTGTACCAGCCTCTTGTCATCCTGTTGGCCTTCTTCTATAATTGTTCCACTTCAAATCAGTTCTGATAGAGCATAAGTGACCAAACTGACATAATATTGTTGCTGAGATAAAAGCAAGGCCTTGTAAAATCTTAATAGTGCTTTCTTTTCGTCTGCTGGGAATAGCCTACATGATAGGTCCTAGAAGCACATTTTATACCTGTATCATGCAGCTAGCTCATTGTACATCTGCTATTCTAGTTCTCCTTTTTTATTGTGTTTTCTAGCGGAGGTACTCCCAGTGCACTGTAGGCTTTTAAAAAAAGATGTCCCCACAATGTCACCTCCCAATTTGTCATTGAATACAAGCGTGAATAGACTTCAAGGGCGTTCAGTCCCATCTGTGTGGTATTCCTGCCCACTCGTAAATTGGTCATGTCTCTCACATTGCTTTTTGTCTAGAAAGTTATTTATTTAATAGACTCTGAAATTAGTCTGGCATTATGTATCTTTGATAAACTGACGTTGTGTTACATTCCTTTTCTCTTGCATTTCCATGCTCTCATTTAGCTTTTTCCTTCAAAACATGTTCCTCAAGCTTTTGCTGCTATGAAGATCAAAACTACAGCTTCAGGAGTAGGTTCATTATTTTCTGATTATGGATGTTTAAAACTGGTACTTGATCTTTTGATGTCTGAGGGGAAATTTTTGATGTCCATTACAGAAGTGTGCCGTTCCCAAGTCTGGATTACTGAAGTAAGCAGCTGGAGAGCCAGTGGGTTTTTGACAAAATTCACAGGTATCCAGCCCTTTGATCTTGAGCCTTGCTGTGGCTGTAACCAGAGATCTTGAAGGACTTGTGATTAGTCTGAATGGAAAGTGGAGTCTGTTGCAGTTGTATGCAATGCTTCTTCAAATATTTACGCGTCTGTTGTCTAGTAGAAACAACCTTTGTTTCCCAAAGGTTGGGTTGGTATACTCATTTGTCCGTAAGGGAGCTACACTGACCTTTAGCAGTTATGTGTCCGTGTAGGCCACATACCTGGTCTTCTAATGGTCTTCTAATGCAGTTTTAACATTCCTGAGTTTTGGTAGCTGAACTGCTCTGCCCTAAAAGCTGGTAAGAGCTCCAGAGAGCTGGTGGAATTCATAAGCCAGTTCTGAGTATTTTTACAATGCTTTAGAGAATGATTAAGAAAACGTTTTTTAAATTATTTTCTTAGGAAACATCAAATACAAAACAAGCCTGCTTTTTGACTCAATAACATGCGTGAAGTCACGAAAGAAAAGAATTCATGCAGGCCAAGTGCCAAATAGCTGACATGGGCTGTGCCTTCAGTGTGCTGAGCACCACGGTTCTGACCCAGCCAGCGTTTCAACAAGCGCCTCTTTTTAACAGATTGAGAACTTTAATTTCAATGGACCTATTCACATACACAGAATTAAACTGAAAAGTGACTGGGGTCACTTTGTTCAGCACCCTAGAGGATGAAAAGCTAAAGATACTAGCAAAAGAAAAATTGAGGCTCGTGATCGCTTTTTAGTTCAGTTGTACAGTTGACACAGCATCACGTTTTTTGACTGTATGATGTTAGAGAGAGGGAAAAAAACTTGAATTCTTGGCAGGAAAACATTGTGGAACTATGCAGGAATTAATATATACACAGATGTGCTTCATGAGTTTTTAAATTATTTATTTAGAAAGTGGCTTGAATTTCACATTTCTCTATGTGTGTGTTTGTACGTATGTGTTTGTATGTATATAAACGTACATAGTTGTGATAAGAGCAGTAATGGCTTGTTTATTTGCTGGAATGCAGGTCAGCTAAGAATTGTAGGCTTTGACTGGAAGGATAGTGAGTACATTAGTGACAGCCTGTTTCTGCTATTCATCAGAATGTTCTAGGACCCAAATGATGAAGTGCTCTATCAGAAGACTACAGCACGTTTAAAAATGGTTATCAATCAAGATGTAAATTCTAATAGAAGACATTGAGGTTGGCAGAAATGTCAATACTTGGAGAAATTTTAAAGTCGTTAAGCAAAGTAACTGAAGGCAGACTACTGGGATATGAATTTTGTTTTACTTTTCTAGTATTCCAGAATAGCTCACTCTGTTGATGCCCTTTGGGAATTCTGCTTGTTTAACTTGACCAGCATGAAAGAAAGTACTTGGAGCTGAGCAAAGATCAGTAATTTTGGTTCATAAGAGAATCAGAGAATTCTGCAGTTAGATTTAATTCCAGTTTAAAACAAAAAAATAAACACATAACAGAATTGCTGTTCTTTCATGTCTGTGTTTAAACTCCCTGACACAAAAGCAGTGCTTTTGAAGATCATTTCAGAGCCCCAGCTCCATCCTTGTGCCATACAACGTAGTTGGTTCTGCTGGAGCAAGACCTGCATGATCAAGAGGTCCTCAGCTTGCCTTAGGGCATATTGCTGGGGAGACAGGAGTCTAGAAAGCAGAATTCTTTATCAGCCACTGTGGCAAACCATTGGAAGGGCTTTGTGTATAAGCTGGTGAGAGCCAGGTAGGTTGCTGCTAGCACATTGGCAGAAAGCTATTTGCGCAATAACTCAACTTTAAGAAGTTCAAAGAACATAACTTGAAAGGAAGCTGCCAAAAAAAAGAGACACATTTTATTTTGAGCCCAGTGCGTTATGTCTGCTGCAGAACAATGCTATTTTCAGTGTTAAGCTCGTCCATGCAATGTCGCGGGGATCAAGCAGTTATTCAAGAATGTGCTACATTTTGTTTATATTTTGTTGGTTCAAATTTAGCTGCCTTTTTAAAAGTTTCTTGCCATCAGGTACTGTTTTGGTGCCTGTACAGTTTGCCTTACTGGACACTGGTTTTCCAGAGCAGTTGCCCTATTTCCAAGATTTCCTGCATAATTTTTTGGTAGTTGGCTGACAGAGATCCATGACCTTATACTACAGTTAACAACTGTTTAGTACCCATTTAGTACCCTCATCTGCAGCTTTTCATCATCTTAAAAATTAAATTGTATTTATAAAAGTATCTGTGGAACTGGCAACTGATGTGATATTTCATGGGAGTGTATCCCCACGGGTGAATATTTATGTATCAGATTCATACATCTTGTGACCTTATGTTATGAATAACATGTTGACCTTATTCATATAAATAAATAGCATGACATTTCCTTACCATGATGATTTATAGTCAATATACATTTTAAAAAATTTTCATCCATTTAGTTGATGCTATGAGGACAAATGTAATCCAAGTCTAAATAACAGGCAAGTTTTACAATCCTTCAAAGTTCCTTTTTAAAATGCACCAGAAAGTTTGTATGTCTTCTAATTCCACCTTGAATTTTACAACTTGTCATAAGATACAACATAAAGTATTTTTACTGAACATTGAATCTGATATATTTGAATATTTAATTTTTAAAACATTATTTTGATTTCCTATAAATATGCTAAGCTCAGCAAAATGTGGTGTTACTCATTAGAAAGCTAAGTTTTATGGATGTCTGGTTGGTATGTGAGGTAACTTATATTGCTACTTAGGTTTACATTTAATAAACCCTAGCTAAGAAAATTGTTTAAATTTCAAAGGAAAGATAATAAATAAAATGAGGGCATCGAATATTAATGTGAACTGTGCCTTTATTTTGTTAAAGCATTCAAAGTTAAATAGTGGTGGTCTGTTAACAATCTAGGACTATTTGGCAAGTCTCTAAACTTACTCAATAATCAAAACATAAAAGGACAATGGAAACTTTTCACAATAAAAGAAAAAGGAGTTGAGTACAGAAACCAAACAAATTATTCTCTGCTTTTTCTTGGTAAGGAGGTGAACTTTATAGGAAGGGCAGCAAGCTCTGTGTTAGGGTTGCCTTTTCCTGTCTTTGTTATAAATTACATCTGTCTGTGAAGAATCCTCTCCAGTTACTTCGTGGTTCATGGCTACGGGGGAGGTGTGCGTGTCTATCTGGAATGGGGCAGAGAGAGACAGACTGTGGGGGAGCCTTTGCATTTTACTGGTTTGTTTTTCACTGAGGAAATGCCAATTCTAAGCATTAATTTGCCTTGCTTACTAAATATACAGATGGATAAAATTCCTAAGGATCCAGCTGTGTAAATAGAATATTAACAAAACAACTGTTTTCTTCAGCATTTGTATTATTTGTTCTTTGTAGCTTGCTAGACTTTTGGAAGACTTCAGCACCGTTTAGGTTCAGTGTAATCATTCAAAATGTTTTTATTAGAGCTTAAATGAGGAAAATATTTGGCGAAGGGGTGGAGTTTATCCAAAGCATAATGTTTGATTCTTTCATGAGAGTCCGAATACGCTTCAACAATATTGTAAGGCGCCAGAAATATGGGAATAAATTGCCAAATGGTACTGGAAGGAGAGCCATATACGTACTTGTGTGTAGTGTGCTCTCCATGCCCTCCTTCCCCTGCACCTGGTGAGCGTTCGAAGAGGTCAGGCTGAGGTAGGGCAGGTGTGGCAGGGCAGGGCCTTGGTTCTGCCCCCTTTCTCTCCTGTCTGCAGTTTCCTTCACCGTATGATCCCGAGGCAGGAGTCATGTGCAGGCTGCTAGCGACAGAGCAGGGTGGAAATTCTGTCCTTCCAATCCCTTCTTCAGCGTGGGCTGATGACCAGCTCCCACCGGCTCCAGCCCACTGAGCTTCACTGTCTCCTCTTCTGATTTGGGAAACAGGCTTCCATCAGCCTTAGCTAACCTTGTGCTGCCTCCTTCTCCCATAAATACACTGTGTTTCTGTGGAAGCTGAGACTTCATTATGTGTTTGGAGCACTCAGAAAACATCGAATAGGTAGAATATACTGCATCTCCTCAGAGCAGGCTTGAAAACACAGCAGCTGGAGCCCTTTGGTGTTCTTCACAGTTAAGTGAAAAAGTATTTTTTGGTTTGGCTTTCCATGAGCACTGTTGAAAATTTGGTAGTGAACTCATCCTGAATCTCCACTTGGCTGACTTAAAGGAAAGACAAGAAATACCTAATTGTTCAATTGTTTATACACCTAATGTTTGCTTTTTCCTATTTGTTAGAGTGGGCAGACTTTGGCTGACCTTAAGATGCTTATGTGGTGAGTGTTCACCTTTTTTTTTTTTTTTTTAAGACAATTTCATCCTCATAATTTGTCCTCTGATTGCAAAGCCTATGTAGGTTCTGCAGAGTTACATTGCAGATGGTGCTGTGTCCAGGATAAAAGCTAAACAAATACAGCTGGTTTTGGCTGAAATACCTCAATGTTCTGCTTTCCACTTTTATGACAAATGGTCCTTCTGACTTCTTGGTTGGTTCTACAAGGATCCCACGATATTGTAAATACATATTGCAGAAAATATTGTTACTGCTCCCACAGAACAGGACATTCTGAATGAATTACATGCTGATACACATATGACTGTTTTCTTAGTATTAGAATTCCCATTTGATGTGTTGTTTCTGTTCTATTCAAATAACTCTAGGCAAGGAAAAATATCTCCTGTGCATTTGCACTGTCGCTTATTTTGACTGTGCATATCAAATCTGGCTTGTGAACACAATCTAAGGAAATGGCATGGATTGTAAGCGATAAAGATGAATGTTGCATGCTTCATTTATAGGAAGGCTATCCAAATATGGTCTCGGAGTTGTGAGAACATCCTGTGCTTGAGACATCTTGAATTTTGCATTGATCAAGGCTGTGGACAAGTTTCAGCCATTAACAGGCTGGAATTCAGGTCTATTTCTAGATTTACTAGATGTTGTGTGTTGTGAAAAGAACGCAATACATTGCAACCAATGCATATAGTACTCTGGTGTAATAAAATGGAGCAGTGCTAGGGATGTTCCTTAGAGATTATTCTACTTTGAATATCTGCTTTACATTCTCTCAGCGTTTTTCTTAGCATTCATTTTGTATTCATGGTGCCCATTTATCATTTTTGTCTCTATCTGTTATAGATTTAGGATCTTAATGATTTTCTTTTGTTCTAAGAAAGATATTGTGCCAGCGTTTTGTATTCCTCAGAAATTAGGATGTAGTTGAAGAGTTATGTTTGGAGAAATGTTAAATTACCTGTAATGGTCAGATTTCTGGTGAAATATTGATTAGTTTTACTCTCACAATAGACTATTTTCAATTTTTAGCGTTACTGTTGTCCTGGCAGGTCTAGATTAAAAGAAAGTGAGGGCTAGAGCCTAGGTTGTAGACATCTTTTTTGGCGTGGGGAGGAAGGAGGGATGGTTGGGGGTTTTTTCTGTTGTGGTTTTTTTGTTTGTTTGGTTGGGGTTTTTTTTGGTTGTTGTTTTGGTTTGGTTTTTTTAAATAATCCCACCATTGGTCCACTCTGGTGCCCTCCAGTGTAATTTCTAAAAATGTCAGTATGTTTCTGTTGATTTTGAGAATGACCTCTTGAGTCTCTTCTATTGATACTGCATTCATAGAACTGTGCACTGAAACATTAATTTCTTTTTAATAATCACATTTTGTTTGAGAAATCAAGAACTTGTCAAGGTGGAAGTAAGGAGCCAAATGTTACATATTTTGCCATGACACAGATTTTATCTTTTGTCTGTCCTCCTTGCTTGCAAATAGAGCTCTCTGAATTGCTGAGTGTAAAATTAATATCCTGTTTTTTGCAACCTGAACATGGCCAAACACAATAGGAGTAGTTAAAGACAGGATTTCAGTCTTATCTCTGTGTTTCTGAACTACTGCTGGTTTGTCTTCAGTTCCTACTCTTGTTAGTCATGCTGGTTTTATTGCAGTATATTTAATTGTCTCTTTGTTCTGATCAATCCTCAGTTAAATGGGTAAATAATAAAAGAAAGAGAGTACATAATCAAATTACCAGCAGTAATTGGTCAGTCCAAGCATTACTGGAACTTCATAGTGGGCGGAAGGAGCAGGGCTTTGGTATCAGAGTCAAAAAGGCCAAACCTTTAAAACTGACAACATAAATACATTGCTACGTTGGCACATCTTTGGGAATTTAAATTACAAATTATTGTGCATAATCAGAATCAGAGCAACTGGAAAAATCATACAGCATGGATAGACTTTATTAATTTTGGATACAAATGAAAGACATTAGACAAGCTTAGAAATCTGACAGACTAGGAGAATCTTAATATTTGACAAGTGTAAGTTAAAATGAGAATTTGTCTCCTGGATTGCTAGAGTTTTTTCTTTTTTTCATAGTAATGGGAACATTACACAAACTAATAAGCAGCAAACCATATGCATTAGAATAAAATGCAGAAGTCTGTGGTAAGGAGGCTTATTTAGGTAACAGGAATGTTTAAAAGGTTATACATTAAATGGTCAACCGGGCATGGTGTATTACACAGGGAACTGAGCTGCTCTGGGAACTGGGAATTAAGCCCTAAAGTTTTTCAGAGCTTGATTGCCATTTTAATACATTTACGGCTTTGCAGACCATAACGTGTCGGTTTTGTTCCATTTGGTAGTGAACCAATACAATTAAAAAGACAAATCTGCTTTCGTCCTTAACATTTATCTGTTAACATACTGGCAATTTTAGTAGCAAAATAAATTGCTTAATCAGATAGGTACCAATAACTCTAACCTCTACAGACATACAGAATTTGATTTTTTTTATTATTATTTTCATTTTCTCCTTCCACCAAATCAATTGGGAAAGAATGGACAGAGCAAAGAAAAGGTAGCATGATTTAACAAACTGAGCCCTGCTGTGTGGAATTCAGTTACGTAAAAGGTCATTTTTATAGATTTGTGCTACTTACAGGATTCTGTGTGTCAAATCTGAGAAGATCAGTGTGGTGGGGAAGAATTGAATCTGCTCATGAAGAGTACACTGAACTTGACCAATGCTACAATAAATAGTGGTTTTCAGCAGGGTATTGCAGCTTCATGTTTACCTGGTGTGCAGGTTGACTCTGTCAACTACTTCCCAGTTTAGACCCAATTTACCCAGGCTGCGTAAAATCTTCAATGTAACACCAGTGTGCTCTGGAACTCTGTCTTCAGGGAACAGTAATTTCTATTCATCAAAAACATCTTGAATTTGAAAAATAAAGAATTTGGACAAATTTATCATGCAATAATGCATGAGAAGGCTTGTAATGTTTGTCCTTCTGTTACTGTTGTCAGTTATAAATTTTGCGTGAGCAGCTAACAGTTACCATTCAGTTCGTGTTTCCTCAATCCACCGAGCCCCAAGTAATTTCAGGGAACTGCTAGGATTGTATTGAAAATAAACACCACATTACCATGGTGTGTTATGTCAGCAAAATATGGCCTCAAACTAAAAACTATTACGTTAAAAATACTCTCTCTAAAATGCAAACATCCCATATTTACAGTTGTAGAAAATAACTGCTACAGCTTTGTGATGTGTGGGTGTATGTGTGTGTGTGTATAAGCAGAGTAGAAAGTGCTGTCTTGATTCATCTTGTGGGTCCTTCCCAAATAAGACTTCATTTGAAAACATTTTAACTAATTGTCTTTTGTATTTTCTGTAGCGAATTAAGAAGCCTAGTTAGTTTTCAGCATTAAGAGGAGGTTGCTGCAGTATTTCTGCAGTACAACAGGAATTATATTTGTTAATGTACTTTGGGAGCATTTAAATTCTAATCACGCAGACGAAAGGAAATTTCAAGTGATGGCAAGTAAATTTAAATTACACAACAGTAAAGACTTTCATACCTTTGAAAATATTTCAGCACTGGCTTTTCTTTTCACTTGCTTTGATTATCCATGATCACAGCAGCAGAATTCTATTGCTGTTGCCATAATTTCTAAAGCATAACTGTGCTAACATGAAATATGTATATATAGGTACATTTGCCAACTTGTTTTAATTTTGTCGTTGGCTTTCGTCCTCGTATGTTGGGAGGGGCTGCTGATCAGTGCAGTGGCTGAAGGAGAGTGCAGAATTGTTGCAGGGGAAAATGAAGATAAGCGTGCAACGCTTGCAGAAAAAGTAGGCATTTTTTCTGTGGTTGCAGAATCAAGAAAATAAGATTTCCATCCC
The DNA here is from genome assembly GCA_013397315.1 of Donacobius atricapilla. Taxonomy (NCBI): domain Eukaryota; kingdom Metazoa; phylum Chordata; class Aves; order Passeriformes; family Mimidae; genus Donacobius; species Donacobius atricapilla. The sequence goes on along the minus strand of WBMY01004192.1, from coordinate 411,826 downwards.
ATAAAACTTGTCTCTGTGACCTCTGGGAGCCCTCTGTGGCCATGCAGGTGTGAGTGGCTCACAAGCACTGTATAAGGCAGGGGTTTTATGCCACATAAAATTGTCAGCTTTGCCCTTGTTGAGCAATCCTCTGGATCAGGTCTCACAAGGTATGTATGTCCAGTAATCTAATGGATATAGCTTGGCTTCTCCTGCAAGCTGGGTCTTGCCTAAGGTAGAAAAATACAATACAGGATATGTAGTGATTGTGGAAGGGAGGACGATTCTTTCCAAGGAAGCATTTCCTACCCTTCTCAAGTTCAGTGCCCTCCTACCAGGAGACTTTTCACCTGTTCAGCAGCACCTGCTTGTTGTAAAAAAGAGAGGAAAGAACTAAGCACCACTGTGACTAAAAATAGAATTCCCTAATTTTTTTTTTTAATATTGCTGTGTTTAACCTCTGCTTTTTTAATCATATGCACAGCAGGAAAAAGGGGATGTGCTCTAGCAACTTGTCAGCTATGAAGCAGTGCAAATTTTTAGCTAGAATCCTGCTATCAGTTGAAAGTAAACAATAAGTCTGCGTATATTTAATTATTTAATAAATTTTGAGTTATGCTATTCTTTTAATTATGTTAATCAGGCAGGCTCCAACACTGCAAGCCTTAGGGCTTGAAGTGCAATTTCAATGCTTGGTAAAAAATTTGCTGAACTTTGGAAAAAGATGAAATGGCTTAATATTAAACATTTGCTTGATTTAAATTTTACTAACCCATGCACTTTAGAACTCATATTTTTTCAGTGCAATGTCCAGCCCCAGCAGAATGACCATAATAGTAATTGTGAGTAAGCGTTTCTTTGCACACGGGTTTTGCGTATAAACTTGATGAATAAAGGCCTGGCTATCGAGGGAATGGTGAAGATCTGCACAGCCTTGCACTTCAAGGTCATTGGGTCAAGCACACGTCATTAAAGGCAGAAAGTTAACATCTGACTGATGTTGCCTTAAAGAATTAGTGGTGTCAGTGGAGACAAGGAAAGGAAACAAGCAGTTCAGTAACAAGAAAAAGGGGTAGGACTAATGCACACCTCCAAAAAAGGGAAGGAATCCGCAGATACCTGATGTACTCCTATCTTCCCCCGCATGCAGTTCTGAGGGCTGTGGTCTTTCCTCAGTCTGGAAAGGTTGTAGCCACCCGACTTGTTCTCATTTGATGGCATCAGCTTAATTGAGTTGAGCTGGGTGAATACTTGGGTGGAAAAGGATGCAAGGAAAATGCAGGTAGAAGATGGTTTGATGATGAAGGAATGGTGAAGCTGGTTTGGTGCTGCACAGCGGGCTCTTTGAAAGGGAGCTGCCACACTGATATCCTGGCCACTGGGCATTACCCCAGGCATGTAAATCACAGGCAGAGAACAGTTGGCCGTGGTGTCCTCATGACTGCCTTCCAAGTGAGTAATTACAGCCTGCCAATGGTAATGCCCCAGAAAAGTTAATCGCATGAGGTGCTCTCTCTTTTGATCAGTTGTGCAGTGTGATTGTTGCTTAGGGCTCATTTAAAGAAGTAGTTGCTTTTCAGGGATGTGATTCCTTTATGTGAGACCTTTATGAACATTAGGCGTGTTTAGAGGAAGGAGTTTCTGTAACATGGCAGTGATTTTTTTTATTAGCCATTTCATATTTAGTTGTCAAAACGATGTAAATTGCTTCTGTCTGCTCTAAAAAGTGCATTATTTTTCCTGCAGCTTTTTTCCCTTCCTTTGGTCTTGTTATTGTCATTGTTTGCTTTGTAATCTGGGCTGACACTGGACCCAGGATGTCTTTACTTAATGTATACATGGGGCTTAGTGAAAGAAATTATTTCAGCCATTATAAAAGAGCCCTGTGACATTTCCTCTGTTGTACCTTTATTCAGGAACACAGACAAAAGAGGGGGAAAAAAATCAAACAAAACACTTCACCTAAGTAGTTCCTTTATTAATAAACCCCTTTAGAACATATTGTGAGTAAGAGGGGAAGTAAGGTGAGAAAAAATCAGAGAAGGAGAAACAACCTCCCACACAAATTAATTTCCAGAAAAAAAACAAGGATATGCAACCCTGGCTTGGTTTGCTTTGTTTCTTTTGCCCTTTAGCCCTTGTTACTTGTGTACCATAGAGTTTTTATACCTTTGGAAGATGTTTTAGTCACAGGTTTTTTATAGTTTTAATATGAGTATACATTGAAAATACTTAGTAATATTTTACATTTAATGTGGGATTTTCTTTTTATTCTCAACACTTCACTGAAGCAGAAAGCATTTTTGGAAGAACTCTTACCCATCTGAGCCACTGAATTAGTCTAATGTTGCATTTGCTAATTGATAGGTGGTTTCACTTAATTGTAATGGGGGAAAGCCAGTGGAAGATTTTGCAGTGGAATTTTATGAATGAAATTGTGGTTTACTTTTAAATAAGTATGCAGTGCTCAATGAAATGATCTCTGGGACTTTCATGAATATTTTATTCAATAACCTTAGCCCATATTTGTTTTTATGAGGAAAGTGAAATTCCAACTGTCTTTTTTTTAATTTAAAATGTCAGAAGCTTCTGTATAGAAAGTACATTTCAACCTCTAGGTATTCAAGTATTGCAAGAGTGTTATTTCTTTTCATAAAGGATTCTATCTAAATCCACATAATAACTTTTTTTTTTTTAAGTAGCCCCAGGAGAGAAACATGCATAGGATATGTCAGTTCTTTCCTGAAAGAAAACACGATAATTATTCCCTCACTTTGTACCTTGTTCATTTTGCCTCCAAATTTGAATAGAAAACTTTTTTGACATAAAAAGCAATTAGGTTTTAAACTTGTTGTCATTTGTGTTAGAAAATTGCACAACTTGAAGTAATTTTTAAAAAAAATCTTAAATCTCAAGTTATGGCAACCTGTGGTATTTAGTTGGAGGATTTTTAGGTTTTAAAAGAAAAACAACAGAACTTTCATATTTCAAAATATTAGTGCATCAGCTTTACTGGAAAAAGCTGGAATTGTTCAAATGATCTCAGTAAAACAATTTGGACTATGATTTCCGGAATGCTCATGAAGCTGACATATCTGCATGTTCTCAAAAAGTCATAATCCATCATTCGGCTGCTAGATCGATGGATTATGACTTTCTGATGTCAGATCTGTGAATTAAGGCTTTTTTGAGTTCAACCTGCTATCCAATTATTGCCCCTATTCATATATTATAAATCATTATTCCTTCACCAGGTAGTCAGCAGTTTCTACTTCCTGAAGTTTCAGAGCCTTCTTTTTTTAGCCATTGGGGCACTCCCATTGAGCAATCAAAAATGAAGAGTGCTGACCTGAAAAATAAAGCTTCTATCACAGCAAATTGTTGAGGGAGCAACAGTTGTTTCTAGTTCTTCTAGTTTCTGCTGAAATAAAGCTATTAGATTAGACTGAAACAAATCTCATGCCCTTCCTGCACAAAAAAAGCAGTATAATAAATTAGTACAAAAGTTGTTGGCACGTATTGACTTCATTTTTAAGTTCTCCTGCCTGACTTTTTTAAAACTGGTGCTTTCTCCTGAGAAGTTGCCATTTAGTTGTGTGAAGACAGACCGGCTTCTGATTTAAAGCTGAAATTTACCTGCGTGCTACCATGAGTGACTGTGTCTATTAGGTGCTGTTAAACTGAAGCTCCTTTGAATGAATAATTTATAGGGTAATAAACTTACCTCTAATGCAACAGAATATATGATAAAAATAAAAAATGCTTTACTCAAACCAGTTTAGGTGTCAAATCAAAACACAACTAGAGCGACTTTATTAAAAGATATTCAGAAAAACAGGGGAGTCATTTTAGGACCTATCGTGCATTGAGAAAAGTCATTAAATGAAACGTAATCATGCTATGTTGGAGAGTTATCTAAACAGATTTCTCAAGCTAAGAGAATTTAGGTCTGGTCTGTGTGGATGGAGAAAATCAAATCTTGTTGGTTTTTATTTCATTTTGCTGTACTGGTATTCTTCATTAGGATGCAGTTTTCACAGTAGATGGCTGTGCATAAAATATGCCCAGTCAGTACATTGCTAGTGGAGTAGTTGTCACAAAGGATGGTAATCGATGAGAAGGAGCGTGGTGTAATGAGCGGAGTAGAATTCATCTTTATTAACTATTTGTTCTATATTAACTGTTTGTTCAACTATTTTTTTGTGAGAGAGTTGTCGTAGTGGCTGGCTCATGCCTCAGTTTCTCCTTAGGGTGGCCACATGGATTCTAAAATCTCTGTCGCACTTTCCTGATGAACAGGTTTGTGTATCTTGTGTTGCCCCTGTTGCTCTTCAGTCAAGGATGTTAACAGAAACCAAAGGAGAGAGTTAACAGACATTTTGCATGTCCTGCATGCAAGTAGTTACGGGGAGGGGGGGACAGTTTGTAATATTTTAATATAAGGGGAAACACTGTCTTGGCATAGTCATCTCACTCCTTATTATTTCAGGAGTTCTGGTCATTAATGACATCCTCGCTCTCGCCTTCCTTTTCCTGTTACCTCTTTTACATTTTCAAATTTTGGCCACCAAACCTTCCAGGGTGCTGCAGAGCACCGGAAAGATGTGTTTTGTTGTGAGGACAGAAATAGTCATTCCATGAATGCCTCTGCAGAAAATATTATTTCAAGGACAAGTGCCAGCGCAGGGATAGAACCAGGGCGGGGCTCCAAAGCCTTCCTTGTGTCAGATATCCCCGTTCTGCTGCTGGGGAGGGGAGTAAAGCTCCTTCTGCCACCCACGGAAGTCGGCTCCAACCCATTTTCGAATTTCCTGTAAGCTGCAGATGCCCACTAGATGGAGACACAAGATTTTCTACATTAGTGGCTATACAGATGGTAATCAAACCCACCAGCTGCTGCCTGCACATTCCGGGCACCTCGCCAATTTACTGGCAGTATGTTGACTGGGAAGCAGACAGTGACACACTTTGATCGAAAGGCTTGTATGATGATTTTTTTTGTTGTTGTAATATTACTGTTTTTTTAAAAAATGATAAAAGAGATCAAGATGTGTATCTTGATCAAAGGGTATTGCTGTCTGCTTTCCCATCAGCAACTTCTAATTTATAGAAATCAGATTGCATGGAAAGCAATCAGCAAAGGTTTGAGGTCTTGCTTGTTCTCACTGCCAAGACATGCTGACAAGTGAGAAAATTAAAATCAAAGAAGGTAGGGAAAGAACTAGTAAAACACTGGTTGAAATATAATTATTTAAAGTTCACAATTTTAATAATTTCAGGGCTGTTGAAAAATCCAGTTAAAGTGCTCAATTTGGCTTTCACTTATTATAAGAGCACCTTAAGGTCTTTCTCTGATGGAGGATGTTGCTTTGAGACTGATTTACCACAGAGAGAGAAATATATCTATTAGTTGTTGTCATGGAAAAATAACTTGTCTCTGGTTCTGAGGCCAAGTTTTTCAAAGGTATCTCCTATAAGCTCTATTTCTTCCATATGGAGCTGTGCACCCAGTATGATTTATTAGGGTGTGTACATGATACAATGGACACCTGCAAAGAACTCTTAAACCAGTCAGGCCTGTAAATGTGAAGATACTTTTTACAGAGGTACTTTACTGAAAATTTGTCTATTATATTTGGTAAGGTCTTTTCTCTTTAGGGTCTCTAGTTGTGTCATTTTTGTTTTCGGCTCTTGGTATCAATTCCTTTTAAAAGCCTTTTTTAATTTTTATTTTTCAGTCCTTCCAGGCTTAAAAAACAATTAGCAGTTGCATATATATATATGTGTGTGTGTGTGGACTGTGTTTCTGTGCATAGATCAATATTTCTGGCCAACATAAAAGCACAAACCCTGTGACAATGGTGGGAATTGCTTCACATTCTGCCAATTTTTAAAACCAAAATGGAGAATCACATGGTAGAAGGACCTGGGATGTTTGACATTTTGTCTAGATAGAGCAAGGGACTATTGGAGGTAAAAAGCTTGATATAGGTAAGGAAGTGAATAGGGCCCACCTCCAGGAGTCTTCAGAGTGTGATCTTTGATCTGATCTCTCGGTTATGCTCAGCCTTACTGCCTCTCTTCCACCCATGAGATGTGGCTGCTGCTTCCCATCACTCTTACTCTTTGCTTCCACAGCACCAAATGAAGTCCTGTGTCCTCATCCAGCCTGCCTTTCTCTCTGTTGCCAGCCAGGCCTTCCAGTGATTAGTGATTTTCCTGTCTTCTCCTCCTTCTCTGCTTGGCAATCCAGACACATTGGATGTTCCTGCTGAGTGCTTTCTTCTAAGGGTTAGATCAAAAGGCAGCAGCTTCAGAGTAGGCGATGTCATGTTTCTGGGTATGGCTCTGCGCTCTCAAGAGAAGATGCTGCCATTGGGTGCTTGCTCCCTCTAGGTATTTATGACATTGCTATTTAGGAAAGCTGCCAAGGAAAAGGTGCTGCTGAAAGGAATAAATAAAACCCTTTGGCATCATTGCTTCATTTTTTTTTCCCATCAAAAGCTGACACATTGTCTTTATCTCATCAGGCAAACTGTGTGCAAACTTTGTGATCACATGCTCTTTGCCTATTTTTGTAGAACAGAGCTTCTCAGAAAGACAAAGCACAAGGGGAGGAGAGGACAGGCTGCAGTGTACAACTCAATGCAGTACCCTTTAGCTTCACTTATTCTATGGCTGGCTCAAGATTTTCACGGCAGAGTTGGAAGTGTTTGCTCTCTATTCTGAGTTGTGAAAAAATTCTGAATGATCGTGGAAATCTTTGAGAAAATGTTAGATTTTTGGTGGTTCTGTTACTTGTGTGTATGGTAATTTCCTAGATGTAGTTAACAGAGTTTATAAGGGATAAGGAGTTAAGAGACTGTTGTTTGTTTGTTTTTTTAATTGGAGAGAAATTACTCAGTAGAAATGTTTGTTTCTTCTCATGCATTGTTTAAACAAATTCTAAAAATCCACATTGGATTATATGATTTGTCATGAGCTTCCTAACAAGTCAAAGCAGAATGAGATTTATGCTCTTTTTCAGCAGAAACCATTTCATGCCCCAACAGAAATGGAAATGACTGTTCTCTGAAACCTTCCAAGTTGAAGTGGGAGGAGATAATCTGTAAAGAGCTGTTACCTTCTCAAAAACAACCTCACATCATCCAAGGTGTGGTTGGCTTTGGCGGTTTACCAAGGGGAAGCTTTACTAGATTTCCAATCACCCACCTAGCCAGGCTGTGCTGCGGCAAGGCTTTGTTTAACTCCTGCATTCACCAGACCAGCCCTGCCCTGCCCACAGCTGCGTTTTCATCCAACGTGAATGACAGGATTATGGGGGAGAGTTGTTCAAACAAACACGGGCACTCACGCTGAGATGCAGCACAAACAGATTTATGAACACGTACGTAATGAGAAGAGCCTCTTTACAATGGGGCACGAAATCCAAGTGTCCCGTAAGGAAGGGATGGTTTCTTTCAACTAGCAGGCTATGGTTAGACCTTGCAGATACCAGCTATATAGAAATGGAGTTGTAAAGAAGCACCGATACCTTAGACTTATGGGGGGGGGTTGTGTGTGCTGATCAAATATTCTGGTGTTAAAAGAGACTAGTTTCAGGTAGAGAGGTGACTGAAAATTGTAACTCTCAAATTTCAGAGAACTGGCTTGCTCTGCATCCCCAAATTGGGAAATGTATGCTAATGGCTTAATTTTTATGATAACAAGATGAAAAATAAGTCCCTAAAATAGTGTTGAATCAATTTTCTGTTAAAACAAATTTGTTTTCCCATTTGTGATTAAAATGACCTACAGTAAGATTTTTTTTTTAACTAGGTGTTAATTAAAAATATGGAAATGGATTTAAAAAACCTTGCAGTTCACAGTGGAAGAATTACCATAACTGATCTGTTCTCAGAGCCATGCCTTTTCTGAGATGTTTTTAAGATGTCTAAGTTACTGGTTGTTTTTCTGCATGATTGTTTCCAAAGCAAAATGTGATTCCAATAAAAACAGTAATTGAATTTACAGTCCACAGGACAAATTGTTGTTTTAACAGAAACTTACACACTCAGGCAAAGACCTTATGTTTTAGGTCTAATAACAAAGAACACAAGCTCCCCATTTTTATGTGGCCATACATTGTGGAAAGTTTTCTAATGTGGCATTTTTTCTTTACAAAAATCTATATTGTATTTTTTAAATTTTGTGAGCAGTTTTTTCCCCCTCTTAGCTCTGGATCAATATTCCTTAGGTTGTGTTGGTTTGAGGTTTTTTTTAAGCAACCTTTTAAATGTTAGTGCAGCTATTTTCTGTAGCATCAGCTGGGGGTGAATAAATACAGACAAGCCTGTCCACATCTAATGCACCTAATGACTGAGAGGAGTTTGGAGAGAGTTTGTTCATCTGGCATTTGATGCTGAGAGAATGTGCAGAGCACGGGGCAGTTGTGTGAGGGGCTTGTCCATGCCCAACCTTGTGTGGAGAAAACGCTGATTTCAGAGGAGCTGGGTAGGAAGGGAAGGCTGTCCAAGAGCGGTGGCAGACAAAGGCAGGAGGTGGGACCTCTTTAGAGCGTCAGGCACTGACTGCCCTTTACTGTACCAACAGCAAAATGCTATTTTTCTGCTGTCAGACTTTCTCTGCAGGAGCCCCCAGGCTCTTCTCAAGCCCTTTTTGTTTTAAAAGGTGGGGGGATTAAGTTTTCCTAGGTTTTTTGAATCTTGGTGCCTTTTTTTTCCTGTACATGGCACTCCTGATTAGGTAAAGCCTGACGTCTGTGCTTGCTGAGCTAAGAAATGTGGTGGGGCTCAGCTCCAGGGGCACACAGGCTGCTCTGAACTGGTGTGTGCAGAGCATGAGACACACTGGAGATTCACATGTGCTGGAAACAGGCACATCTACATCAGGCGTTTTTTGGAAATCTTAGGGCTGACCTAAAGCCCTGTGGAACAGTAAGAGTTGGTGGGATATTGCTGCATCTTGGATGTAACGCCTGGAAAAAACAGTCCAGGGTAGTGCCAACAGCAGTCTGACTCTTCCCCTGCCCCCTCAGGGTGCAGGAGGGACACGTGGTCCTGGCAGTCATCTCTGAGTTCCTACAGTGACCATTTGAATAAAAAAGGGACTATTTCATCCTTCTCAGCACCGGGCAAACCAGGGACCCTGAGTGAGGAAGCCAGCTTTCCTAAGTTCCCCTTGGGTAGAGGTGAGGGAGCTGGCTGCGTTTGCTGCCATTCAGGGCAGGTACATTAAGGAATTTTTAGGTTCTTAATTCATCTTAGTTGCTCTGACTGTCTCAGGAGAGGTAATTGTCTTTGCACTTCCTACAGGGAGGGGTTTAGCAGGTTGACTGAGCCCCTAAAGCAGGTGTGATGAATACCAGCCCCCTAAGCAATTTAATTCTTATAGGCCATTTTGTTGCCAAAGGCACATGTTCTCATGCAAATTGGTTCTGAGAGTATGGAATTGCAGCAAGTATTTATAAAATGTTTGAAGCCTGGTCCCAGAAAGAGGTACCAAGATGCACCTCGCCAAGTTTTGTTTCACATTTTATCATAATGTTTTCAACATTCATAGTGGTTCTTTACTGATTAAATAATGTGGGAGAGGAGATGCACAACAAGGAAGTGTAAAGCTCCAGCCTGATAAAAGGGGATGCCACTGCCTGTTGTTCTGGGTTCCACAGAACTTACTTTTATGGTTTTCAGATGTGATCACATGAATAATAAAAAGGGCCTTCATTTTTTGGAAACATTTGTATCTCTAGATAGGTGCTTCCTGTGGGAAAGGTGCTTGTGGATTTGTTTTTTGTTGTTGGGTGTTTTTTTTGTTTGTTTGGTTTCGGGGTTTTTTTTTGTGGGTTTTTTTTTCTTTTTTTGTTGTTTTTTAATGACTTTGGATCCCTGTTGATTATGGCTGTACAGCCAGAATAGGAGCTGGCTGTTCTTTGCTTGTTTCAAGGGTGTCCTTGAAGTGGAAAGAGGGGGTTGGTTCTTTGAAGAGTCCAGATATACAAGAGTTGCACTTTCAAGAACTAAAAAAAAAAAATCCGTCACCCCTCCTGAAAATCTATATGTATTTTTAAAGGGTTACGTCAGCCTTGAGCATTTGAAATTATGAGACATACCCCAAAAAATCAGGAGTGGCTTAAAAATAATTTTTTGGTTCCTTTACTTGCAGTCTAGTTTTTGAGCTTTCAAGATTTATGTTTTCAATCTTTCCTCTGCAACCATAAGAGCTAACTTTATTTTTAAATGAAAGCTGAGGTTCTCTTGTAATCCCATAACTCTAGGAGATTTGGCAATGCTAAATATAATATGAATTTAGACTGACCATTCCTAGGTGAATCATTTAGTGATGTGTCCTCAGCATGAAGGCCAACTAGGGATTTTTTTTTTTTTTATGTCTTTCATTTTGTCTTTCTAAATAATCTGCAAATTGGCAGCAATAATTGGAAGCTTGGTAAAAACAGTAGAAGACAATTGCAGCCTAGTAAAATCAGGGGGTTTTGTTATTCTTTTTTTGTTGTTGTTGTTTTTTTCCTGGTATGTTAAGATAGGTTCTTACAGAATCTAGGTATTAAGGGCACTCTGCATGAAGATATCTCTAGAGAGGAAGGCTTTGGTTGTTTTTGTAGAAGCACCCTTTTCTGCTCAGTCAAGCATTAAAATTGGCAGCAGTTCCTGGAGTAGCAAGAAAATCCTGGTTGTTGTCCTCATATAGTTACTGAAAACAGTAAGAGGATATGTAAAAGCTTTAACTCCAAGGAAATATATTTATAACTGTGACATTGTGTTTCCTTACAGTAATTTATGGACAAAATGTAGGAAAGGAGGAACACAAGCTATAAATAATATTTCTTATGTAAACATAATGGCAGTAGCAAATTCTTTTTATTTAAAAATTAATATTGATGTTCATTAATATAAATTACCACATTTCAGATGACTCTGATGTCCTTGAAGCCAGATGTCACTGACTGATTTACAACATCCCGGGGGGAGGAGGAAGAGATCCTGTTTTATCAATATAGGCACCAAATTGCTTCCAATAGCTATTTTAAACTTGATTCTTTACTACTGTAATGTCAACAAAGTTGATTCACATCATAGATCAGAAACATGGGAACTCTTTTAGAACATACTTACTTGGATTTTGAAATGCAGGAAAAAGAGCATAACGCCTGCCTTTGACTCACTGAACTTCTATCTTTTTTAGGAATAGTGGGTGGAAAACTCCTGCCCAGGAAGACACACTCAGAATTTCATTGTGCATCATTAGCAACTGGGGAACATCCTTCAGAGGCAGAGTTTTAGGCCCTCATTGATCTTAATTCTACTTTTAATATTAATACAAATGCATCTAGCGAGGGTGGGCAGGAGGAAGCTCTGCCACCTCGGTCACACCACAGAGATCAGATACCTGGATTAAATTTTTGAGTTCTTCATAAAATGCTTTGGTCCTTTGGACCTCATGTATTCAATTGCTGCAAAAGAGGATGGCAGGTGTATTTGTAGAGCTAGCAGCAGCCTCCCAGGAGCCTCCTGTGGGAACGCTCCTGGGCGATGCCTGCGTAGGCAGGTGGGGTGCATTTGTTGTGTTTGCATATGCTGGCAGGTTAAAGAGGGGAGATAAAAAAAAGCAGGCTGGTTTGAGTCAGTGCCTCTCCATCCATTAGGTATTCATTCAAATTCAACCACCTGAAATACAGGCATCCAACAAACCATCTCTTGTAAATGCTCTTTATCCCAGCAGCTGAAATTCTGCACATTTGTGGGTGTGTGGCCGGCCGTGCTTAGCATGAATAGCAGACTAATGTAAATCCTGTATTACAGAGTTTGTTTGATAGCAAATCTCACGTATATATGAGAGAAATCTGTGCAGGCCTCTGGTAGCAGAAGGTCCCACGGCATACAAGTACAAACTACACAGGTGATATGAATATAGAGAATAATGCACAAAGAACTCCCTTTTTGAAACTCATCTGTCATTCATATAAATCAAACCTGTATCCATTGAAAGGCTTGGAAAGATGCCACAAGACTTTAGAAATGGTCCATGTTGAACATGGGATTTTTTTGCCAATCCTTATAAATAATTATTTTCCTGTGTTTGGTAAGATTAGCTGCAGAGAATTTATTTTGAGAGTGTGTGGAAAGGAGTACAGAATTCCAGGTAATATCAAGCTGAAAAAGTGGTTTTAAAATATTTCTGTGATACAAAAGCCTTCTATCAAAGAGGCAAATGCATCACCCCCTCAGTCTTTTTTCTCGTTTATGAAATAAGTAAACATAAACTCAGAATTCTCATTTTCAGCAAGTATGTTAGTAAAGCCGAACTGACCTTGACCTTAGCTTTGCTAATTTCCAAACTCTGATATTTATTCCTGGAGTAGATTGTTCCCCTTCATACCACATACATAAATACTGCAAACCTTTCCAGTGCCTTGAATTAAAGTGTAAGTAAATAGCTGGTTTTAATCTACATAATATTTTGAGAGCAGACGTTCTGTTTGATGACTATTAAGATATACCCAGCAGCCATTTCTATAATACTAAAACCTCTTATATATATTATTAAAAGTAACGCTATCAGCCAGGGCTTGTTATATGCCGCAGAAACTTTAAATAATAAAATACAGCAAGGATAAAATCTGCAGTAATACTAACTTAAGCAAAATTAATTTAAGTAACAGATAACATCTGGGGGAAAATGTAATGGTATATTGGTAAGTTATGCCAAGCTAATTTTATAATAACTACCACATCTGTGGAACTCATCCATCAGAATGCTTTACCAATCTTCTTTCCTGCCATTATTCTGTTTTAGAAATTTCCCTGCCTGCTATTTTACTGTCTTTTCTCTGCCTACGTTTGTAAAAAGTCAATTTGCTACCTCCCAACAACAAGAAAAGCGTGTGAGTTTATGTAGGGAACAACACAGCGCTTCTTATAGAAACCTGTGTTTATGCAGACTTGTACCAGGAGGAATTCCAGAGCAGGACTGTGGCACAGGGCTGTGCTCTGAGAGCAGTGTCTGCACCAGCGGCAGTTCTCAGCTGGGCTGGTGCCCCTGGGCTGGGGAAGTGGTGCTGACCCATCAGTCCCATGTCGAGCTGTGCTGACTTCTCCCGGCCAGGAATTCTGCACCTCCTTGTCCCTTCAGTCTCTCAGAGAGCAGCTGACACTGATATGCCGGCTACATTTGTGCAACCGCCTCACAAGGTCTTCATGTTTGAGTTCCTGTGGACCCGCTGGACCGCAATGTGCAGGAAAATATTGCCAATTAATTTTTAAGGCATTATCATCTTGCCAAACTGTTTCTCACATTTCGATAGTTATATTGATTCAAGAGGACACTTTGAGTAATACATCTTTGTCATAGTGAATAATGCTCACATAATGACAAAGCTTCAGGAATTAAAAAAAGGAGAGTGAAGTTTTTAATGTAGGTCAGTGGAAGTAATTCACCATAAATTTACTCAGACTTCAGAAACTAGCAACATTTTTTTAAAGCCTCTGTAACTGTATAAAACTTACTGTGTCTCCTTTTCTGTTTTTAAATAGATTTTACTACAGAGCCATTGGTGCTAATAAACATGAGGTTTTGTTCAAAGGAAACACAAAGACTTAATTGTATTTTTTAAAGGAAAGTATTGCATCAGAAGGATTCCTTTAAATACGTTTGTTGGCTTCAGGCTCTCACCACAATTCATTCGTTCTAATTTTCCCCTGGACTTGTTAAGGACACAATGTATAGAAAGGAGCAATGCAGAATGGCATTTTTAGGTCACTATATTTTGGCTGTAAACTGTAGTCCTGCTCATAAACTTGTTATTACTAAACAAAATGCTTCATATTCTACAGTGAAGTTTCACAGTCTTTAAAAAAACTTTTGGCTGAACGTTGGGACTATTATGGCTCATTAAAGAGACTGGTTCTGCTGTAATTTAGTTATTTCTTAATGATCCAAGGGTTATTATTAGACATGGAACAGATGAGTAAAGAATGGCTCTCTGTAAAAAGACGCAGTGAAGTAAAAATATTATTCAGAAAAACAAGACCTCTGAAAATCTTATCCATTTAACAAAAACGTATTTGGCTGGCTTGGAATTGATTATATAAACCTGGTCTGGCTTTTTTACATAATTTTACCTTTTTTAAAAAACTTGGACTGGAGAGAATAAATGGAATAATAATTTAATCTAAATTTAAAATATATCTTTTGAGTGAATAGGTAACTAACTAGGCAAAAAATATTATTTTAAGGAAGCAGAAAGTAATTTTGAATGCTCATGCCCTTCAGCTAATACTTTTAATAAGAAAACATAAAGTAAGAAATCAGAGCAAATGGAAGTAGTTGCTAAATTTAAAAAGCTCTAGGTTTCAAAAAATATATAAAATTTGAAAATAAAGTGTGTTTATTTTTGAAAAAAAATACAATTTGGGTCAGCTTTTTTCATTTTGCTACAAAACCCAAACTTTCTGACTATTTCTTTTGTAAGTATGTCGGCACTAACAAAGCGCTGAAAATTTGAATTACAAGTGATAGAGGAAAATGTTTCTACAGCTCTGTTTTTCTCCTCAGTTATAATCTGCAAATCTTTCTGTCAGCCTTTTAGGTTCTTATAAAGATGGGCTAATACTATCTACCTACTTGACTTAGCTCACACATAACAGGGAACCTTTGAGGTTGTGAAAGAGTCCAAACAGAAGCTCTGAAAAGCTTTTAGGACTACAGAGGTCTTTATTGTAATGAAGTAGCTAGGTCTAACTTTTTATTTTCAATTGTTGCTATCACTTCTGCAGATGTGTAGAAGCTTTAATATTTTCGGCATATCAACTGTAGCAAGTAACTAAATGACCCAAATATCAACCTAGCTACAATTTCAGAAGTACGAGGAAATTAATTTATGGGAGCTGCAATTGCCCTGATGTGAATTAATGTCGTTTACTTACACCATCCAAGCAAAATCCTGTTTGTAATCGCTGACTCAGAACTGGAACATCTGCCTGGTATTCTCGATGGGCCCTTCCCCTGTGGAGGCCCCACACACACCATTTCAGTGCTGTGCCCCGCTCCTTGCTTGGTCACAAATGCCTTTTTTCACCCTATTTGGCACATATCTTCTCTGTCATCCATTTTTTTTTTTTAAGCAGGGCAAAACCCTTGTCCCTTTAGAGGACACAGGGCTGCCTTGTGCATCACTCCTGAGAGCCTGAGCATGGGCTTGGTGCTTCATCCAGCTGCTCCAAGGGGGAAATGCCCTTGTCAGAGCATCCCTGGAGCTGCCGGTCACACCCAGCAGAACAGCAGTTCCCCTGAGGTTCCCATGGTCACAGCAAAGGAATAAGATGAAGCAGCAAAACTTGGACCATTAGCAACTCTTAAATTATAGTTACATATTAAAGTATTTTCCTTAGGGCCTTATTTGGTTTAGTGTCGCTGCAACTTCACTCCGGCTGACTCCGTTGATACTCCCCTGCAATTCCAAACTGCAACAATGTCCCTGTTCAGAAGTGACAAATTTGCACTGGGAAGACAGAATGTTACCTAAGCACTGTGTTTTCTAGGTGTAATTATCCACATGAGTAAGAAGCGGTAGTGTTACAAAACTATGAAAATCATCTCTTCTTTCCAAACATTATAAAGAAGGTCCCTTGAGATGCAACTAGAAATTAAAGCTGATCTATAATCATTTTCAGAATGCTTTCCAGTTCTGAGCACCTGCGTAGTAACAGAAAAGGTATTGTTTTTTGTTGTTTGCCAGCCATTTCATTTCCATTTTAAAAAAACCTGCAAGAAACCTCTGAGCAATAATTAAACATAAATTGCTTTCTTATTTTTTCTTTTTTTCTATTTAATACTACCAGAATGAGTCTGAACTTGACCAACCTGCAGTTTCCCCCTCACCTTCAGAGGCAGAATCGCAGGTATAGTTTTGTTCCTTTGATTGGGCTGGGAGGAAATTGAAGATATTTTTCAATGAATTTGTGTTGGATCCCAGTCACTGATGACTTTTATTCTCTGGAACATTGCATACATTCTCTTCTAAGATTGAATGAAATGACTTTTAATGCATTAATCAGTCAGCAGAGGACATTTATTTGAGTGAGCCCCTCTGGGGGGGAGGTTGTGTCTGCCTGGCCTGGGCAGTGTGAGACAGCCACCATGGTCTCTGTCAAGGCAGCGCTTCCCAAAAGCAGCTCTGGTGGTGTTGCCTGTCGTGTTGGGTCTCAGAGAGGGCAGGAGGATGCTCTAACTCAGGAGGATGCTCTAACTCAGTGTTTCCTGTCGCTGGCTGCTGCTAGGGGTCTGACCAGGGGGATTACCTGCAAGAGTCCTGTCCAGAGGCAGCGTGTACACAGCTGGATGCTGCAGCCAGAGTCACTGCTGAAGATGAGAAGTCTGCAGTGTGTGAAATCCCAAATGAAATTATTGGCAACCTTGAGGTACTATTACTAGAAAGCTATTCACTAATTCTGTCTATGGTTAATTAGCTAGCTCAGTCTTAATGAATATAAACTGTGTTTGTGCTAAAGCTGGCAAAAAGCACATCCATATGCTGTAAAAATGTGAATTAGCCTCTATAAATAACTCCTAGTTTAGTCAGCTTACATACGATAAGATAAAAAATACTCAGTAATATGACAACATATATCTTCAGCCTCAC
The DNA here is from genome assembly GCA_013397315.1 of Donacobius atricapilla. Classification (NCBI taxonomy): domain Eukaryota; kingdom Metazoa; phylum Chordata; class Aves; order Passeriformes; family Mimidae; genus Donacobius; species Donacobius atricapilla. The sequence continues at coordinate 395,190 of WBMY01004192.1, read as the reverse complement.
TATGTGTCAAAAACACGGGCCAAATCCTGCTCTCAGTGATGTCAGTGATAAAATTCCTTCTCAGGGGTCCAGGACCAGCTGCTGTGCTGGAGTATATGCAATGTGTGCCTAACATAAATTGTTAGATGCATCTATGTCACACGTCCTTCAATTTGTGTAAGAAATTACTCACCTGTGGCAATTTTAGGCTTTGTCTGGTAGGTGTGTGACTACACGAGAGCTGCCTTAATGAAACAGATTAGCTGTCACTATGTGGTCCACAGATTCTGAGGGGTCCATGATTTCTTTCTGTGAGGTTCATGAAAGGGAAGGAAGCTACTGTCACTGGAATTAACAGGAAATGATTGAAAGCCAACCTGCTAGAACAGATTTGCACCAAGGAACTGCTGGAATTTGGTCTTATTGGCAACAACCAGCTGGCATTAGGCACTTCGAACTTCAGATATAATACATTAGACACTACTGACTAAGCAGCAGTTTAATAAATATCTAATATTATCTGAAAATACTGTGGTATTGGTACATTGCTTTACTTGGACTGTGCATCAGCAGGGAATATGAATTAGAATATTATATGAATTATTATGTGAATTAGGATAGATTAGATCATTAGATCTACCTATTTGAGTTCATATTCCATTTCAACATGTCTTTAGAAATGGGAGGGAATCTCTGCCCTGTTATTTACTCCTGTCCCTACCTGTAGAAAAGAGTAAATAGCTGGTTTTCACTAGACCTTGATGCCACTAACATCAGCACTAAGAGGTTTTTTTCATTACAACACTGCACAGATGAGAAAAATGCTTTATTTTTTTCCTCCTTTTGCAACTCTGGTTGTATACAAGGAAAACAATTTCCCCTCAGGTTTTAATTCTTTCGCCTGTGTATCATTTTCACCTGTTTTCTCAGTTTCTTGACCTCTGAAGTAATCTTATGATTAGATTTTTACCTGATTCGTGATCAAACTCATACCATTTTTTGTTACATGTGAAATACGGTTTCACAATCTGCATTATGTCTTAACAAGGCGGCTGTTGCTCTAATTGAGTCTAGAAAATAACTTTTAGTCTGGTATCACAGTGCTGACACTCATCAGCAGCCATAGCGAAGTGTGGAGGCAGACGATTTTCAGTGGAGGTAGCACCAGAGACAGAAGTATGGGAAAATTGGAGAAGAAAAGGCATCTGGAGTGGCTGGGAGTTGATCAGCCTAGAGGAGCACTGTTCCAGCAACCAAGTACACACATCACCTAAAGGGATGAAATCATACTTGTTGATACTTGGATTGAATATGGTGAAGGCTGTCTCCAAAGATACAAAGTTGAGAGAGAAATTCCAGCCTTTTGGGTCCAACCTGAGCTACTGAGAACTTTGAAAACATTTCAGCTGTCGTTGCCCATTGATATATTGCAGAATAGCGCTAGTAGGGATTTCTAGAAATGGCAAGCCACAAAGTTCCTGAAATGTCAAGTTACTGCAAGCACTTCTGGTAAAAATCAATTTGCTTTATCAAAATTACCTGAAGTCCATTAACAGTGTAACACTGAGTTTTGGAACAGTTTATGTAGAGTCTAAAAGACCTATGAACCTCTCCAGTTGTTTGAACAAAACTTTATGACTCATAGAAATACTGTCATTGCACTCCTTCTATTTCTCTTGGATTTTTGCAGTAGTCAGTGCTCGTACTGAAAAATATACATAAATTTCCCATAAAACACCAGTGTTTGTGGCCCTTTTTCCAGTGATCCCACATTTCCAACTGCCATACAATCAGAGATTGCTATGCATTATCACTGCCAAAGGTTTCATTAGAATACATCACAACCCCTGTACCTTCCCCACAAATGTTACATTGCAAATTAAACACTCAATGTCTACAGCAGTTTGGATTTCCAGAATGAGATACATATTCATAATTGTGTTTGTAATTAAGATAGACAAGCAGCATCACAGAAATACGATTTTTTATTGTTCATTTTCTGTAATGCTTTTTAATTCCAGCACTGTTTCAATAAAACACATTACACTAGAGAACAAACATCTGCAGCAAAGGAAAACAGTGGCAACAACCAGGTCCCAAAGCAATTTTTCTGATTTGGCGTCTATTGGCAAAGGCTGTCTGAGAGTACAGGAAAATTAGCCTATCTCCCAAGACAAGGTTACGTGAGGAATGGCTGTCCCAGGTCCCTTCCTGCTCATGGCAGCCATGCCATCCATGGGAATTGTGCGCGGCGCTGTGATAACGCGTTATCACGGAAGGACGCACTGGGACACCGTTCTGTCTGCAAAACAGGAAGGTGTGGAGGATAACGCCTGCCTTGCTGCACTGCACTGGGTCAAAACCACAAAGACAATGTACAGCCTGAGATAGCTCCATCATAACCACTTCTTTCTCCTGATTTTCTTTGCAGGCAGACGTAAAGGAAAAGCTGCAAATGCAGGAAGAAGCTTAGATGTGGAGAACAGAAGAATTGAAAAGTCCTAAATAGCCAGATGAGAAAGGTGATGCTGGTTTTTGCAGGAGCTGGGCAGTAGGGGATGGCACACACAGAGCCTGGTTCACTACCCGAGCCAAATTATTTCTGTCTAAAGGAAAATGGTTCTGTTAACATTTACCTGGAAGTATTTCATCCCAGTCCCTCAAATTTGCAGTGTTCTGCCAGTGTTGTTGTTTAGTTTAGGCTTAAGTTGAAGATTATAAACAGAAAGACATGTAATTAAAACATGTTGAAGTTCAGTTTATTTCTGAATACAAATTCTAACTTTAAAAAAAAAAAAGTTAGAGTTTCATTCTCCCAGTTGTGAAATACTTAACAGTTTCTCCTTTACACCTATGGGGTTTTTTTTTTGGAAATGTTGCTACAAGGAAAATACATAGAGAGAAAACATCATTTTGAGGCACTGCAGATATAATATGGAGAGAATTTAATTAACATGTAATTACACACCTTCACTGTAGCTATTCATTAATAAGATGTATGTTATTTTGTTTTAATTTGCTTCCTAAGCTTTAAAACAAATTTAATAGCTTACCCTTCTTTCTTTCCGCCATATTAAAATTGCATAACTGAAGAGTTTGCACTTCAATATTGCCAAGAAGAGTTCCTTTAGATTTCAGTGGAATTTTTTCTGGAATGCATATATCCTTTCATCTGAGAATGTTTCCATATTTTGTCAGACATTATAGAAATGTTTCATGTTCAAAAGGAGTCCAACCAAATAAATGACCTCAGAAGAACCAGTTGAACATCCATGTTTCAAACTTGCAGCCTGTATTTATTGTGTCACGGAATTCTGTGCCCTAGAGAGCATGTGAAATACAAGTCATGCTTTGAAGCGTAAAGGTTGGATTGGATTGCATGTTTAGTGGAATACATGAGAAATAAAAATTCATTGCATTTTCAGATTTATTTATCACTAAGTAAAAAAGTTAGATTTTGTTTCATTTCATCCTCATTTTTTTGATGGTGGTAAATGAAAAAAATTTGCAAGCCTGACTCAGCTTGTCAAAAAAAGAAAATATCTTATAGCAGTTCTCCTGAAAGGTCTGATTGGATGCTGCCTGACCTTCAGATGCTGCTCCTGGTGGGCACAACGCTGAGCGTGCAGCTGGAAGGGTCATTCCCCTGCGCTCAGCAGGAGGTGGTCCACAGCCAAAGACAGCACCCAGGAGCTGTGCCTGGGCACCAGGAGCCTGGCTGTGCTCTGCAGAGTGCGTGTCCAGCGTGGGCATGGAGCTCCTGCAAACCAGTGCTTCACTGGTTGAAGGGCACAGAACATTTTACTTGGTCTCATGCACTGAGAATAATTCTTCCCCTGTACATGATAAGGAGAAGTAAGGCCTGTAAGTGATTCACTTCCAAGTTCTCTTAGTTGCTCTTTCCAGGGCTGGCCAGAAAATTGGAGAGAGCTTCCTCGCAGCTATTAAAAGCTGACTGTTCTGCTTTAAACACTGAAGGAATTAGTGAAGCGTTATTGGTTTTACCTTTAAAAAATATTTTGATTCCTGATTATGTTCTTTGTTGTTTTATTCCTATGAAATATGACTTCTGTTAACAAAGCTTTCTGAAATCAAAATGTCCTTTATTTTGATGCATAAATCCATCTCCCAAGACATTATGCTAACGTCACCATTTCCCTAGTTTTGAACTCAAAGGTGAGAACAGAATTTTTAAGAGAGCTGTCCATATGACAAAGAGTATTTTAAATACTTTTTAGTGAAAATGTGTTATTGGCAATTTAGCATTGTTTAGCACTTCAGACCTAAATCTGAGGGCTGCAACATTCCTGCTGTAGTGCTAAACAGAAAGGGACTAACTATGGTTTATATTAGGACCAATGCTAAACAAAGACTTTTGCCCGTAGCTCCTTCTCCCTTTCCCAGATTTTGTAGAACCTCTGGGAAATTTGAAGTGCTTTGAAGAAGAGAAAAAGTATATGAACCTCAAGTATTACTGTGATGATTTGTTAGCAGTCACTCTTAGTACATATGCATAACAGCTGAGGTAGCACAGAAATCCAGAGTGAAGTCCAAATCCCTCAAACCGTGATTGTAACCAACTCTCTGCTGAACTAAATAATGCTACCAATAAAGAATAGACCCTGGGGTTTTTTGGGAGTGGGATGGAGGATGGTTAGGAGCCCGAGGGAGGGAAGATGAGTAAAAGGTAGACATAGCATCTCTCTAAACAGTCAGAGTGTGAGTTCTGACACAGCATATGAACATCGAATTGAAAAATTCTTTAATGTCTTCAGAATGTTAATATGAAATGCAAAACATCATGCTTTGGATAGATGGGTAGGAACAAAATGTTCAGATGCAATATGGTGCATTAGGAACAGTCTCCATTCTGTATTCCTGGCTTTCCCATTGGTTTAAATCAGGCTTGCTGTTTCTCCAGTCTCTCGTGTCATGTTGAGTTACTGCTGTAGTCATCTCTAAAAATAATTATGCTGTCATTCCTGGGAGCTACACTTGGTGCTTTGGTATTACTATCTTTGAGGTTTTGGGGTTTTTTTGCCAAACTGTTGATCTAACAAAGTTCTTTACAATGCACATACATAGCACAGTTCCTAACAGGTTCCCACTCTACAGAGCTCTCAACTGAAAGCAGATAGATCTTGTAGAAATGAAGGGAAGATGTGTTTTGTTCTACCTTGTCTGCCAGAGAAGTGGTGGCTTTCCAGGGATAGAGGACAGATGAAACAGTATAGTTTCTCCTATGTAAGGTATAATACTGATGCTTTTTAGCATCTTCATGGCAAAATCCTGGTTGTTACTGGCATTTTATAATGACACAGTGCACAGCTAGTAATTATCTTCTGGTAAAAGAAAAGCTCTATTTTCAGACAGTGCTTTTCTGCATTACACTGACAATGGGATGGAAGTTTAGATGGAAAGCAGCTTTTCTAGTAAGAAGCTGGCTTGAAAGTGATGGGAAAGGAGACAAAAAGAGAAGACAGTTTTTTACCTGTTTTATAGTATTTTGTCATGACCTTTTCTCCTCAAGCCTTTCTTCTTTTCTTTTGCACCGAATTTTGATTTGAATTTGAAAACTACCACACCGTTTCCTTCCTAAAATTGTAACTGGCATTCCTAGAAAAATTGTTTTCCCAGAAAAGCCACTGTGTGTAGGCTTCAAATTCAGCTTTAGCAAGTGAGAATAAGACATTTTCTTCAATAACCTACACTGCCAACCTGACCACAAAACATAGGCAAAGTCAGCGCTGGCCTGTTTCAGTCAGGCTCCTCAGCACATGATCTAGCTGACCACTCAAACGTTCATCCCAATGGGTGTGTTGTCCTTACTCAAAAGCCTCTGGAGCGCAGGATTGGCCCTGGGCTGACCCAGAAGGGTGTAGAAGAGAACCACAAAGTTCTGTCAGCTGGCAGTCTAGGGAGGGCTGTGTTCAAGGTGAAATCCCCTCTGCTTCTCCACTACCCTTCACAAGGAAGTGAGAGCAGTGACAAAACACGGTGCTGCTTGCCACAAGCAACTCCAAACTGAGTGTTTGGAATGAGCACTTCAGCCCATTTTGCTGTGGTACTTTGAGTGTGCAGAGCAAGCTTCAGGCTCCAGCAGTTGTAGATTCAGATCACACATAAAAATAATAAAAAAAAAAAGAACAAAACCCCCCCCAAAAAAACCAACCAAAGGATAGTTGCAGTGACTCATGTAATTGCAGGTCCCATTCAGATGCAGAGCCTTAAACAGGACATGGAATTAGTAATGCTGCAGAAAGAACAGAATGTAAAGTATTTCCAGAGTAGAAACAACCTGACGTACATAGTGGACTGTTTTTAACCCAGTAATGCTACTTTAAAGCCTGTGCTGTCATGGACTCAACAGAGAGTGCACTAAATGGGAGGTTTGTTCTTGCAGAATTCTTCACTCACAGAGTTGCCCAGGCCTGCTGGGAGTTGTGTTTATTTTGAATGTGGTTTTGAATGTTTCTGCAGCTGACTCAAAGAACAGAAAAGGAAAAGGTAAGTTACAACAAGCACCCCAGCCAGGTAGGGCAGGGGGAGCAAGAGGGGAGACCTGTGGCCTTGACATCAGGAAGCTGTGGAGAAGAATGGTCCAAAAAAGTTACTCTCCTCAATAAGCGTGGTGCTTCGGTGTTCCCGGAGAAAGGCTGGTGGAGCTGTACCACTTCAGGATGCTGATGTGCATGGTCATTCACGGAGGGAGCCTCTGGAGGTTGCTTTCATCACGTTTTAAGGTCAGCCCGTTCCTGCGGTGACTGCAAAGGTGGCATCAGGATTTTGCTTCCCTTCACTGAGGTTGGTCTACATGAGTATCTCAAAGTTTCCATTTCTCTCTTTCCAACCATTTCCAAGGATCTTTCATACAACATTTTCTTGTCATTTGATTCTTTTATCTTTTAAACTTCAACCAAGACAATTTTCTTGTCTATTTTTATGATGGCATTGATTGTGCGTAAAACATGTCTTATCTGGGCAGAGCAGGATCCAAGTATCCCAGGCTGCTACCTTTGACGTTGCCTGTGGAAGATGTTTGACAAAGAGCACAGGAACAGGGCATCCTAAAGGCATAACCCTTCCATGGATTGGTGTTTTAGGAACTTGTTGAGCCAGAGTATGCACCCATTGATTGAAATCAAAGGAGTTTGTTGTGTCCTTTTTTGGCCTCAGCTGTGCTCCTGCCCGCCACACTGTTCAATGGCAGTAAGTTCCACACTGGCATTTTTGTGTTGTTGATGAACCCCAGCTGCAGTGGATACTGAAGGCTCAAATTTCCTCAGCTGTATTGGTGTGTCTTGAGAGTGGATAACCAGGAAGACACTGACTTTTCATGTACAGCAGGAGCAGCTGAGATCCAGGTAAGAGAAAGCGTCTGTCAGTCTCTCCAAGAGTCAGCCAGAATTTATGCCCCGTTACTGTTTGTCACTTCTTTTTGTGCCATATCTAACTTGGATTAATCCTCCTTAGCAGAGATGCATCATTCAGTCGTCATCTGCGTGTCAAGGGACACACAAGTGGCCCTGCCTGAACAGAAAGATACTGACAAAGGGAGGAAAAATGACCATCTTTGGTCTGTCAGGCAGACAGCAAATAGTTTGCTATTCTAATCACCAGAGCAGCAAGTTTTCTTGGAGCATGTAAGTTGGGAATTACCACGCAGCTCTGAGAGGAAACTTAGCCCTTTGATTGTTTTCCAAAGAAATGTTCTCAATTTCTTTTCTGCCAAATTCATATTACAGATCATGCTAACAAATTTTCCCAAGCCTTCTTGACCTTCTCCCTCCTTTCCAGTAGTGAAAGAAATTTCGCTCATGGCAGGGAGATGTTGAAGATTGTTAAATTTTGCTGATTTAGGAACTGAGTGAATGAAACAGGCTTAAAAATATGTAGATAGCACATTTCAGAATGCAGTTAGCTCCACTGGTAAGGAAAATGAAACTAGTGATAATTCTGCTGTTTGACAGTGTGTTAGAAAATTGCCTGCTCATGAGTAGATGGGGTGGTTGCATGTGCTCCCTTATGATGAGGGCAGAAGTGTGTGTATGGCCCTGGGGAGCCCTGACTTGGGAGGATATTGGTTTTGGTTTATTTTTCTCCTTGTTTTTCCTAATAAATCTTTGCCTGCTCTCAACAAAGACAATGTTTTCCTCCAAAGGAGGTGTTTTACATTGACTGGAGCTTGGGGGCTCAGTGTTTAGTAGCACAACTTCCTCTGTTACTGGCTCATTTGTAAACAGCAAAGTGAGCCTGAGAGGCCTCTAGCCTGAGTTAGGATTTTGGGGTGTTTTCCGAATGAGCAAGGTAAGAGGAAGACACCCCTTTGCTGTACTTCGCTGCTGTCGACAGTTCTGGTATGCAATTGTCCCAGGGCAGTTTTGCCACTAAACTCCATTTTTTACTAGAGTTTTCTTTCCCAGCATCTGTCTGGTTAAAAGATTGATGCAGATTTCTGTGTTGGTTTTGCTCTGAGATCATTCCGGCCTTTTTTTGAAATGTCACATTTCAACTTAACAAATCGCTGGATCATGCAGCTCCGATGCCCCAGAAACCATTTTCAGTGACATACTACAAAAGCAGGACTGATACAGATCTCCTGACGGCATTTCAAAGACATACCTTTGGACTACAGGGTTGCAGATGAGACTTCAATTCTGTAGAACTCAGTGGAAAGATCTTCATTTGCTACCAAAGGCTCACACTTACATTTTTTTATCTTCTACTCTAATTTTCTGTGAGTGATATGGATATGCGGACTGATCTTCTATTGAAGTAGGGGAATCAATTATTCAAGTGAATTCTGTTACTATCAATGCCAATATTTCTGTGAAATTATTATTATGCAGGGCTACATGAAGGTACGTCTTTGTTATATATGGCAGCTTTCAATACTGTCTCCCAAATATAAATAATGAGGAGGACTTTGAAGCCCATGATCTCAGTTTTACCAACTCCCTTCTCAGACAAAATGCTTCTTGATCTCACTAGGCATATTTACCGTGGTGTGACTCGGGTGTGACGGAGCTGGGCTGGGGCAGCAGCAGCAGCAGCAGCAGCCAGTGCTGAGCCCGGGGAGCTGGGCAGGAGCCAGGAGAGCCGGGATGAGCCCCTGCTCCTCCCGCATGGTGGAAGGTGGCTGCCGCTGCTTCCGCACCACGGGGGAGCCTCATTTCTGCTGGGCGTTTTCTCTGAGTGAAAACAGACTTTTAAGCATGAATCCATCAGGCTCCAAACAAGAACTGGGATCTGTTTGCACATCCCTGCATTGTGTTCTGAGCAGGTTAAACACGTGTGATATTGAGAAACAGAGTGATTTAGGTGGATGCACGTTATTCCTCAGCTCTATGTCAACAATCAAAAATGAGCTTTCGGATTTATTAGTTCCCAATCCTGCACCTATCTTAAATCATTATCATATAATAAGGACTCTATATGGTGCATTGTCAATAAAACCTAATATTGAGAAGATTACCAATCGCCCAGTGCAAATGGAGAGCACTGTAAATGATTTAGAGAATATGTGTCAAACGTTAAAGCTGTCTAATACCTTCTAAAGTAGGTTGATACTCATAAATCTAAGATAAACGACCTGTAAAACCACTTAAGAAGAAATAATACTCATTTAATCAGGCTTCCAGTGGAAAGACTGGGTAGGAGAGCAATTCATAAGGAATTATGAAATCTCTTCTAATTCAGGACTTTGTTGATACAGAATTCATTTGAAACATACATTTGATAAGCAGTTTTGGTTTCTTGAAGCTACTGTTGTAATAGCACTAAATTATGGCCCCAGTGGAAAAAGGAAAGATCAAAGGGCATTTCTTTTATGGTTTATTGAGCTCTTATTTTTCCAGATTCGGCACTGTGTGTATCAGATGGAGATATAAAAAGTATTCATTTGAATTACTGTTTTGCTTAATCACAGGGAGGTGGTGTTGAATTGGCTTCTGTGGGTGTGGCTGTCCATACTCACTGATAACAGTTGATTCATTATTGCATTTCCCTGGGAGGAGCAAGGCATCATTTACTGGGACAAGCCTGGTAAAAATATAGTGCAACAAACTGTTTTCACAGAGCTGAGTGGTAACTTGCATGAACTTGGTCTGTTGAGTTTAGTGGTCTTTTCTACTTTTTTTCCCCCCAGACCCATTTGAATGGTGGCTAAATGTGGGCAGCGGAAAAATTAGATCATGATTTTCACTACCAAAGGTCTGATTCTTTAGTTCTTCCACAGACAAAACTTCCATTCTCTTCAGTAGGTTTTTAAGGCAACTTGTTAATTCCTCATCATTCTTTTGGCTTTATGAGTGCCCAGAGCTCAGCGTCACCGCCAGCATTTATTAGAAGTTGGCGCAGAGCTTTCCTTGAAGCGACTGTAGTGGTATATTTAGCCATGGAGCAATCTTTCCAAAGAGCACTGTGCTGTGACTCATGTGACTCCGCTGCTCTGCTGACCCCAGCAGACTTACTCATCGTTTACATAGTGGCAAACAAGATCAGGTTCTGGCTTGATGCCTTATTTCCCTTGATGCAATAAATGTGCTACTTGCACATGCGTTTTACTTCAGTTCATGTTTGTTTAGATAAACTGGGAATCCAATTTCTTTTGTCTTACTGTGAAAAATAAGGGTGCTTAACTGCTTCTCTGAGTGGAATTGGTGAATGAAATGCAAATGCAGCTCACCCCTATATAAGTTATTTGTACTGCAAAAATAACCATGGGATGTCATGGTTATGGTTAAAATGCATTTTCCATCACCTTCTTTCTTCTTCCTTGCTGTCACAGAGGGCAAAACATAGAGGCAAGCACACCTATGCAGCAGCTGTAGTCTCACCCAGTCATAGCTGTGGTGTTTGGATTGGTTGGGTTTGTAATGGGCGGGGGGGGCAACCTTGGCAGCACATTCCCACCAGTGAGATTTTGAGATACTGAAGTCTATCTGAAAAAAGCTACTTGATTTACTTTCTACTTTCTTCTCAGCTGGCATAAAGAGACATTTTACTAAAATCCCAGTTAAATCGAGCATACATTAAAGATCATTTCAGAAATCTGTCAGCCTCAAGAACATTGCTTTTCTGTTTCCTGAGAATACCTTGGAGTAACTGGCTTTGCTACTCCGAAGCAGAACAGCTGTTGCATGTATGTGTTGTATTTGCATTGTGTGTGGCAGGGTATTTATTTGTTATTAGTTGAAAAAAATGAAAAGTCAGAGGCAACAGCTGGACTGACTTTCACCTGGTGGTTACAGGAACCATTGTGTTTCGCTGTTGACAGAGAGCAGAGGAAAATTCACACATGATTGAGAGCTGGAGAAGCCTCTGTGAGCTGGGAGCTAAAGCCTTCAATCATGTAAAATGGCTTGTGAAGGGTGAAATTGCTTGGAGCTGATCAATTTTTATTTAGGTGTCAGTGCTTTTTAAAATCTATGGGTTTCTTTAAACAAACTCGAAGGGATGATAGAAGGAGGGTGATGCTAGATAACTGGTTATTAGTTATTTTATGGCTGTCCAGTAACAGTTCTCTTATGGCAGTCAGGTAACCAGTTAACCAGTTATGCAGTGGCAGTTCATCTGGGAGGTGCAGATGGCTCAGGGTTGGATGAGGTAGCAGTCGTCTGTGTGGTTGCATCATGAAGAGCACTCAACAGGCCCTTGGGCTGGGGCATCATGCGCCAGCTGCAAATCCAGCCCCAAGGGGCTCTTGGCAGGGCTGAGGACCTGCCCCTCCTCTGCCACGTGTGGGAGAGACCCCCATTCCTCACTCATAAGCAGGCAAATCACATACGCACTCCTCAGTTATAATTAAATTAAAATCTCACTAATTTGGCAGCATACCTATGGCATTCTATTCTAGCAAGAAACTATTATTTCTTCTTTTATTATTTTTTGCTTGAATCCCAAGCTATCAATGGCTTTCAAAGAAAAAGGAGTGGTTTTTTTCTTTAGAAAAAAATCGATTCAAATTATTCATGATTTCTATCAAGAAGAAACCTTTCCTCTTTCAACTTGAAAAAAAAAGGGGAGAGTTTGATCTTCCTCAAAACCATTTGAGAACCTTGTACGTTTCTTTCCAGAACTAAAACTTTCTTACAAAGCTTTGGATATTCAGTGGAATAATGCCTATTACATAATTGAAGCTGAATACAATACCTCGGGGCTAATAAATGGTCTCCTGGTTCTATAGAAAATGTAACAAATCATAATAGTACTTACTGGGACTAGGCCAGGCACAAATGACAAAGTTGCTTTTGAAAGTGAGTTGTGGCAGAAATACTCTTGGACCAAAATCATTCCCTTGACTGTCAGGGGGACATTTACTCCTTTTAATTTTCAGCCTAGATTTTATGTTGATCCTGCACACTGAATACAATCAAGCCTGACAGAGCTGCTACTGCAGCTGTTACAGCTGTAAATGTGAAGAAGGCCATTTAAGACAACTCTGTTTCACTGACTGTGTTGTTTGGAAAGTATGCAGGTTATGTTAAAAATGGCTTGATATGTCTTTATTGTGTGGCTTTTTTTTTTTTTAAGGAAGCAAAAGATTCTGCACTATTGAGTAGTTTATTAACATTTCTGATCACAGTTCTTTTACTTGGAAAATAATTGTTCTATTGTGTGCTGTGAAGCTGCCTGTAAACAACTGGCAAAGGAGTACACTGGTTTGTATTCTCCATGAAGAAAAAATCAAATTCAATTGATTAATCAAAGGGGACATTCTTTGATGGAAGGGAACCTTTTCAAACTTTATTAAAAATATTGAATAAACCATGAGCGATCATAATCTGAACTCCTGCTTCTACTTGAATACAGTAAACCTTCCAAATAACTCATAAAGCAGGAGATGAGATGTCTAATAAAAATAAATGCTCAGAGCAGCCTATTTCCAAACCTCTGTCCTGGTCTGGATCTTGGCTACACCATTGCAGTCCCGCTGACTTTACTGGAGTCACCCTGTGTTTCCACTGGAGAGACTGGTAATAAGAATTGAGCCTTGAACCTTTTTTCTGTGACCAATTCAAAAGTATCTATGAAAAGACTCTCTGTCTTTGCATGGAGGGTTTTTCTCTCATTCTGAAAGAAGAAATGAGATTGCAGTCAGCAAAGCTGCACAGTGATTAAAGATAATCTAGGTATGACCTGCAGGCTGAGTGACTGTCCCCTCTGTTCTAGGAGGAAAGCAATCATATGGCCAAATGCAGAATGGCTGGTGGGAGCAAAGACGAGTGAAATGGAAATTCCCTGAGCTGCAGAGAAAGCAGAACTCAAACAGGTGGAATAGCATGGCTCTGTCTTGCAATCAGCACTGAAATCACGGCCCCAGTGTGAAATGGTATGTGTAAAGCTCTGGTGTGTTAGAAGAATAAAATGCTCATATTTAGCAGCAGGAAAATGTTACTGGTATTTTGATGTGAAGGAAAAAAAAAAAAAAAACCAATTGAGGATCACAGGATAAGAACAGTTGAAGGTATATGAAGGTATACAGGCAAAGAGTGAAGGAGAGAAAGCAAACACACTGATTGATCAGGGCGCAGCAACCTGATGTCATTTCAGCTGGGTCACGAGGCAGAGCACATCAGCATGTCCATATTCTAGGCAGGGGTGGAAGGTCAGGCTGCGCCTCGCAGGGGGATTTTCACAGCCACACCAGACAGGGAGGTGGAGGTGGGTACTTGCTGCCTGGGGTACCCTCTGGCTGGAAGGTGGGATGGAGAGGACACCTGAGGGTACCCAGCACAGCCTGTCAAAGACCTCTGCTCTGAAGGGAACAATTCATAATTTTTTAAGAGTAGCACCCCAGGCCCAACAGAGGTGAAAAAAAACCAAACCAACAGAAAACCATAACAAACTTCCACCCTGAGAGCTTTTTCGGGGAGTCTAGCAGGAAAACCTCTGTCCCTTGTGGGTTCTTTGCTCTGGAAATGAAAGCAGAGAGTTTGTAGTGAAGACCCTTTGACAGTCCCCAGCCAGGGTAAATATAAAACCTGTAAAACTCTGATTTGTAGTTTGGGTCAAAAGAGATCATACTCTATAAAAAGCTGCCTTCCTACATGTCATCCCATCCTGTGCCCCACTGCTGTGGAAAGGGCTTATCCTAAATACTCCATTCTGATATAGCAGCACATGAAAAAGAAAAAAAAAGACACTTCATTAAAAAAAGAAGCCCTTTCAAAGAGTGACAGATGAATGTAGTGACAGATTAATATAAATTTTAAAACCTGAACATTATCCTCTAAGGGGAAAAAGCTTCTAAATACACGTGCAAAACAAAAATGGCAGAGCAAAACCTCTGACAATGCCTTGCACAGAATCATTTATTAGATCTCTGTAAGTGATCATTAACATGAAACTTGCATTTAATCTAGTATTCAACCATTCCCTTTTATCTTCTGGCTCTGTGTGTTTGTGGGAGATAGTGGTCCCTCAAGCTGCTTTTTTTTCTCACTGAAGTGAACGTACAGAGGACATAGGTCAGAGAAGGGAATTTGAATAGCCCTGTTTCAAGCTCATCTCTCTGATTCTAGCTTAGACCAAAAGAGGAAAATGATCACCTCTGCTTTAGAGCTGAGCAAATTCTTTCCAAACCAAATAAACTCTCAGCTGTCCTGTCAGCAGTACAGCCCTTTGGGTCAAAGCACAGGGGAGCTGGAGCTGGAGTGGGGTCAGGAGTGCACAGAAATATTACCTTCATTTCACTGTGTGGACATGCTCTTCCTGGGATGTTGGCAACAGCATGTGGGCTGGCTACAGCAATTATTTACTTGTGCTGCTATTGCCAAAGCACCCAAGCAAGCAACTTCCTAACTAGCCCCATGTATCTGCCACACTGTGATGTGTGGCCATCACTGACATGGTTGCACTGTGAACTCAGCTCAGTATCCAGGATTTCTGATGAAAACTGTTGCATACCTGGAATAACATCTAAAGCCATCTCCTTGACCCGCTCCTAGGAGTACCTAGCTCAGGGAGGTTGGTATGATGTGAAATTGCCTCCCCTCTCACAGGAATGTGGCTCACTGCTTCTCTAGGCCATGTTGACACCTCTTGACAAATGTGGGTTGATGGCACGAGTATAATATTCACTTTGGAGGTGTCCAAAACTCTGAGTGCTTTTTTCCCTGTGTATCTCTTTGTGGTACATGCCCAGCTGCCCTGCCAGTCTGCACTGCTGAATTCAGTGAGTGACAAAGGCATTTCAAACTGAAAGGAGGTATTTTAAATACAGTCAGGGACAACATATAAAATGACCTCAAACAATCCCACGTAAAGTCCTTTGTTATTTTTCAAAGCACTTTCCCAGCTTGACACCTTTGCTTTTTTATATCCAATATAAAATTCAATATGTAATATTCCAGGGCAGTATGTGGATCTAAAATATAAATATATTGAACCTCAAACTACCTTTTTTGTGCTCCTGCTTTGAAACATGACCTGTTTTCAGTGTGAAAGATCCAGAAAATTAACAAGAAAATTCTACTTAGCAAACTTTTGCTCCCTGTGGTCTTGTACATAAAGAACTTCCCTGAGGCACGGATGAGGAGCAGGCTGGGTGTGGATGGCTGTGGGCAGCGGCTCGGGACTGCCTGGGGATGAGCATGCTGAGATGCCTCAGGTATCCCTTGCATGGCTCAGAACAAGTCAGCCCTGCTGCTCAGGAGCAGGGGACAGAGCTGGAGCGAGGAAGCGCAGTCCCATCTCCCAGAAGAACATCCAGGTTTGTGCAGTGAAGGCCAACACAACAGGGCCTGGCAAGTCCTGCTGGTTCCTGGCACCTTTTTCTACAATGCAAAAGGTCAGTGGAAATGGTCTGTTGTGGTTCTGTGCCCAAAAGGTTGATATCTGGTTTCTGCTTTCTCTTTTCCTAATTGCTGTAATTAAATGGCTTTGAAATGAACTCACAGTAACTGAGTACAGGTTTGGGGCTTGTGTGTACACAGAAGTTGAAGTGAATCAGCTCAGAGATGTTTGGAATAGGCATAGCTGACAGCACACAGCAAAGCCAATGTCTGGGTGAATTTGCATCTTGTTTAATACATCAAAAAAAGTTTTAAGCTGTGACTTGTAGAAGCCAAGCCAGGAACAATAAGCTTGTCTGGAGAATTCTGGTCTTAGAAATGAAAGGATACGGAGCCACGTCCAAGGTAAATATTGACATGACTCAAGATGAACTAGTAAAACATTTAATGAAGCTGAAAATAAGGCATCTGGGATAGATGTTTATTGTTAAAAATGAAACATTCGAGCAAAAGTAGCATAGTGATGATGGAGGTTATTCATAGGGAAGCCAAGTTGGGGAAACAGCATCATCTGAAAAAAACTGACTCCAGCTATTTGTGAAACATGGAAAAAAGTTAGAATTATAAGAGAGCTAAAAATATAGGTGAATAGCAAACAGTTATTAAGGATATTCAGAGTGGATTTTGGAGACTGAATCATGCCAAGGGAGAAATTACTCAGGTGTCCCGAATAACTCTATTGGCTTTGACAGATTTCTTGCTATTTGCCTTCATGTAATTGAGAGTTTACTCCCTAATGCCATATGAGGACTGAATATTAAGAAACTTGGAGGAAAAAAAAGCACTTTCTTTCGTTCCAGTATCATTCTCTTGGTGATAGAGAATAAGTCACATTAACTTCACAAAGCATTTCAGGAACACATTAGGAGCTTTTCTGTTTCAGGCAGCAGGAAAAGAAACAAACCTTGCAGAATGCTGTGAAAATAATCAGAAAGATTCCAGTGAACTGGGCATGGGAATGAATTGGGCCACTATTTTGGAAGTCTTACACCTGAATCTATGGCATTACTGGAATGCTTTGTGGTAAAATCCGTGGCTGGGTGAGGCAACACTACCTTCACATGCTCACCAGTGGTGGAGATACTGGGGAGGAGATGCCAGGAGTTGGAATTGCCTGCTTAGGTGTGTTCTATAAACCAGCTGTTTTCTACCTCAGAAATGCAATCTTAACATGTAAGAACTGTTGTGTGCAAAAGATACCTTAGATCTCTTCCCATGTCCCGTGCCTATAGTTGCAGCGGCACAAACCTCAGCTCAGAACTATCTGGTGATTGTGCACCTGCAGCTGCAGCCCCCCAGATGGCTTCATAGTACAGTACAAGGGCACACATTCTTCCAGCCCCAGAGCACAGGATAATTCACACCGCTGACCACGTGGCAGAAGGAGTGGAGGCAGGGACACAGGAGAAGCAGGGAAGGACACCTGGGGAAGACAGCAAGTGGGAGAGCCTGCTCTGCTGGGGCAGTGCAGGTGCCCTTGCCCCTTGGCTCCTTCTGATGGATTCAGAAAAACTGTAGTTGTAGTGTTTGGCTCTGCACCATCTCTCAAAGCCTTTATCCAGGGACAAAGTGAATGCTACAATCTCTCTTAGTCCTCCAAGCAGTCTTTTGGAAAGCTGAGGTCTAAAATAATTGAAAACTTAAAGCAAAACCATCAACTTCTTGGACTAGATTTAGAAAACCCACAGTCAACCCATCCGCTTCCTTCATCTTCTGTTCACTGAGGAGGTTTCCTTTGGCCAGCCTTCTTGTCAAGGCCACAATCAAATAGCAGTTGATGGTAGATTTTTATTGCTAACATAAACAAATAGCAGCTCATTTTGTTATTGTTGCAAGCTTCAAAGCTGGACTGGTCTTTGCATCAGTAGGCTCTACCAGTACTCACATGCAATCGGAATACGAAAGGGATGTTGATAATATAAAACATATGTTGCTTATGCAGATCATTGAGCATCACTTCAGTGCTCTCTGCAAAGCACCTCTGCCTGTTGATCCTCCAGCAGTCTCAGCCAAAATAACCTAAGAGCTGCCCGTTCTCTGAGCCACTGCACAGCAGTGCAGCAGCATCCCAAAGGATGCACACCCTGGAGAAGGAAGTTGACACAAGGAGCAAATATGTAGGATCATATGCTGGCATTGCTGTCTGAAACTCGGTGCAGAAAGCTCTTCTCTGGGCAGAGCAAGAAGGATTTAATGGATATAAAAGCACATCTAAAGCAAATAAGGGATTTTTATTGTCATTTCCCCACACGCCATTTTATTGGTTTTGTGCTCATAAAAACATTAGCTGATTAACTCACTATCAGAAAGGCAAAGCTGCTAACCAGAAGTTGTGTGCAAAACCAGATTAATGCAGTGCCTTGATAGTGGTAGGGTAAGATTTTTCTTTTCCTGCTTCCTTACTTTTAAACTCTGACCAATATAACTCTTTTCTGTCATCATAACATTTGGCACTATTCCCATATGTACAGATTTCAACATCTGCAAGTTTTAAAAATTAATACAAAGTTCCATAATTGTATAAGCCTTGCTTATTTTAATGGTCCTGAATGAGCAGCCCGGATGCAGCCAAGGAGCAGTCAGCAGCTGAAGCGCTCTGCCCGTACCGAGCAAGCTGCTCCAGTGGGGCAGGATGTCCGTGTAGTTGGTGCTCATGTGGGCAATGATCACAGTGTAGGGTTGTGCTGTGGGGTGGACTTGAATTGCTGGCACACAGAAATTCAGTGAGTTACCAGTAAGTGAAATCATGGGTGCCAAACTGCAAAGCAATCACATTTGGTAGTGCTCATTTCCGTCACCCGCAGTCCATGGAGATCCAGCAATGAAGGTGTGAGGTTTCATTTTGTCCATTTTAAACCCACCTTGTATATGGACATGTAGTTGACCTTTCATGGATCTAATTGAAAGCCATAAAATGACTTAGTCATTACCTACTCAAATGTGTTGGAACTATAGTTCAGTATTTCCAGGTTTATTGAAATAATGGTCCCTTGTTTGTTTTTCTAGTGGCAGGCAAAGTAGAAACGGAGCTGTGAACAATAACATAAACCTTGCTGTTCCCAAGCACTCGGCAAGCAGTTTTAGGAAGGCTTTACTTTTCCTATGTGTATATAAAACCGTAGAGAACTCTCTGATTGTGGCATATTTCAGCATAAAGGAACCAGAAATAAAATCAGGCTCTATAATTCATGTATTCAGTAATGGAGGACCAAAGCAGGAAGAGACAGGTGCTTTTCTGAAAAGATCTGAGCAGCTGATTCATGGTGAAGTAATATGCTTTTAGCTGAGAACGTTTATTGTAGCTGAACCTCATGCCATCCCTCAAGCCAATATCTTAGATGAATCAGCAACTTGCGAGCTTTATCTCAGCTGTACCAATAGAGTTTATAATATTGTTCTGTCAGTGCTATTTATACATCATCACATGGCTGACTACTCCAGGCTGTGCTTTTTTTACACAGCCTTGGATGATGTCACTGTGGAGTAGGCAATTGTACTGAACAAAGGCTTTCTTCAGAGCAGCAACAATTAAAGCTGATGGCAGAGTACAACACCGGAGCCATGGAAATACAGAAACAAGCTCCCCAGTTTTAAGGTAGCTCTAGAAGGACTTTCAGTAGCTAGTTGCGCTGGGAAATTACTTGAGGTGATATCCTACAGCTGTCAGTGCCCACCTGGCCTTGGAAATGTGTAGGGAGCAGCGTGGTCTGAAGCCTGGGGCTGCCGGGCAGAGCACTCACTAACCATGTAATTGTTTGGGGAAGAAAGCAAGCTCCTCCAAGAAGGAAGATCGGTGGATCCATTCTGCATCATTCACTTAGAGAATCAGTGTCAGCCTGGAAGCCTGCAGCCTTTCCACGAGCGTCTTCCAAAAGCCAGGGTACTGATGTCCATTGTAGCATGAAGCAGTGAAAGGACCTACAAATTATTTGTAAAGGAAGAATTCCGCATCCTCAGTTGGTTGCCCTTTCATTTGTGATGTTCCAGTGAGCCTGAAATTCTTCACTCAATCCCTATTCCCCCGTGCATCATGTGCGTTTCCAGCTGTTTACCATCATTCCATAAGGCCAGCAACATGTCAACATCAACAGCTGCGTTCTCCTCATCTGCTACTTGTACTGGAGCTCTCAGAGTTTAACCTCCACCACTGCTGATGAGCGCTGTTCGGACGCGCCGTGTGGAACTCTCCCCTAGAAGCTGCTGCTGAGGAGCTCCCTCTGTATGTCCTCCAGCCAAGCCATGACAAGCACGTCACTGGGTCACAGATGGAGGCCAGGAACAGAGAGTGTTACCCCCACCCTGCCTGTGCTTTGCAGAGTGACTGCAGTAAGGCAGTGCTTTATCTCAGAAGTACTTATAAATTGGACACAATTACTGGCTACCTCAGAGACAGAGATGTGACATGCTTATGCTGCAGGTTCTGACCTCTCTTGCTTTGCAGACCTCTCCCTCCATTTTCCAATGCACGTTTAGATT
Organism: Donacobius atricapilla; assembly: GCA_013397315.1. Lineage (NCBI taxonomy): Eukaryota > Metazoa > Chordata > Aves > Passeriformes > Mimidae > Donacobius > Donacobius atricapilla. Next base: position 374,938 of record WBMY01004192.1, on the reverse strand, counting down.
CAGGTGTGGAAAACAGCTGTCAACAAGGCTGAGTTGTCCCCATTAAGTTTCACAGACTCTCCAAGTACGTTCCACAAACCCTCTGAGACCTGCATTTCCAGGCAGGAGGGCACTGGCCTACTCCTAGGGACGGGTCCAGTTGCCTTTTTGCTGTTACAGTGGTCACCCCTCTCTAGGGAACGGCACTTCCCAGTGCTCTGACTTTTTTTTTTTATCCTCCCCTTAAAATTAGTTCTTTCCAAAGCCTCCTTCCAAAGTTTGACTCTGCACAAAACATGCCAGCATCTGATAAAGGCTCAAAACAGAAACAGAATGGCATAAATAGAAATTAAGTAAATTAGGAGGAGGTGCCAAAAGCAGCAAAACCCTAATTATAGCTGTGGCTGCATGTGCATGTGCTGTGCAGCTTCCAGCCCCCGCCAGAGTGCCAGGCTGCCCCTCGGTATTCCTGGGAACATATGCATCCACTGTGTCACTGGCACTGCCTGCTCCGCCTTGGACTGCATCTTCCTGCCGACTCTCTAGAAAGCTGGGGTTTGTGCAGAGAGTTGGTGCCAGAGCCCCAGCCAAGCCAGCAGCAGCCCTCTGTGGCTGGATAACTTTTCCTCACTTGCTAAACTGCGTTCGTGCCATCTGGTCAATGCAAACAGCCTTATCCTCTATCCAACCACATTTTTTGGGAATTGTGGTCTACCTGTATCATCAACTCAGCCATGACACTCTATGGTTTATCTCCCTCAGGAGCCAGAGGAAACCTGGGCCAGATTCCCAGCCGGTAAAAATCAACATGACTGAGGTGAAGTAATTTTGGACCATCTGATAGTCTTTGTTAGTGGCCAGAGCTGGAAAGGTAGAGCACAGGTTTTGCTGCTTACTCATTATTGATGATGTTTTGCCATAAGACCATTGATCACAAGAGAACAGGAGATAGATCCGTGAGAGCTGTTGTCTAAAGCAGCACAACAACAGAGGCTTCCAGGCTGAGATCTTCCAGAAATGGCTGTGTGTGGTGCTGGCTCTGCTCAGTCCCTCACCCATCACTCTTTCCCTCAGAGCACAGCTTGGTTCCCCTGAGCTCTGCTGGAGATAACCTAACTTATGTTGGTCTTGTTTTTGAACCCTGGTTCTCTTTATTCCGCAAATTGGGACATTCTTAGTTTGAAAATACAAGCAAAGTTTTATAAAACTTTTGGGATGAGAAAAAAATGCGGAGCCAGTTGAGGAGGGATGTAATAACCTGTCATTCTTGGGTTGCTCTGCCTATGGATGTTTTTGGCTTTGCTGTATATTGAATTCTGGGGATCTCTGTTTTTGCGGGAGGAAACCTAGAAAGGAACATTTATTAGGTCCTGTGCAGAATCTTTCTTGCCTTTTGCTTCATCCTGATGCCCTTCCTTGCCAGCCTGGCTTGATGGTCTGTAGGAGGGGCGGCTCTGGGGCAAGGGAGAAATAGATTTTGCACTTCTGTGAAGAGCAGTTGGTCTGAAGCTCACAGGAACTGCCAAGTATGAGCATAGTCAAACTGGAGTTGTTCTTCTGTGACACAAAACAAATGGTGAAGCTCTAGAGTGGTGGTTTAGAGAAAGGTAACATCTCCTGTCAGATCAGCTGACACACTCAGGAGAAAGGGGATGAGGTTTTGGGCACGTGGGTCTGTGTAATCAAAAGGATTGCACTGAATGAATGGGCCTGGAGTAAGGGAGGCAAAAATAGAACCAGCCATCTGTCAGTGCACTCCAGGATGGCTGATTGGGAAGCCTCAGTGCTCAGCTGCTGAATGTCCTGCCTGGTTTGGTCACAGAATAGAGGCGGCCGTAGCAATCGCTCCTGGCGGGCTGGGCACAGCTCAGAGCCGTGGGGCATCTCAGTAACTCCCCCCGAGTGCTTCTGCAGCACCTGGGGTCCTGCTGGGTGTGCCAGAGGCACCTCTGCCCTCAGGAGCATCATCTTCCTGTGGTCAGGCAACAGGAGAAGACCTCATGGCAGAAAAGGTAGGGAAGGTCTGCAGGCAGGTTCATATCTGTTGTCTCCTCCTGCATGGGCAGGAGAATTCCCTTCACAGCCAACAGCCCAGCTGCAAAGGCTGGAACAGAGAGGAGGCAGCCCAGCTGGGGCTGTTGCATTTATCCAGAGGAAATCCTAACATTACCTCAGCAAATGGTAGTCAAGCATTATAAATATATATGTAGTGTGTATGTACGTAATGATTGATTTCATAGTCACCACACATTGTTGGAAACATTGCTAATGTGACGCTTACCGATATGAGTTAGTCCAAATTAAAGGCAGGAAATTCCAAGGTATTGTTCTTATGGAAGCTGTGACAGCTGAATTATATGGGCTTGTTAAGGAACTAAAAATAACCTCATTCAGAGTAGATAAAAGCATTATGTATGAGCAAGGAAACTGAATTACAGTTGCAGTGGGAGCCATAAGTCTGAATATCTTGACTGTTGTGTGCAGTAAATGGAAACTCCACCATGCTGTTATATTAATTTGCTACTTTTTATTTAGGGACAAATCTTTAAATTCTTTACCTTAAAACTCCATTGAAGGCAATAGAGAGCTTCAAATACAGAAAGGTTGGTACATGGGGATTCAGTGCCTGGTTTATAAAGGTAGGATGAACTTCCATCTTGATTGTTTCTGCTGTCAGGATTTGGTGGTGGGTGTAATTGTGGGAAGCAGCCTGCATTGCCTTCAGACTCAGCAGGATGAGACTGTAGAGAGTAAACAAATCTGGAATTCATTTCTTGCTGATCACAGCCTTTACTGGGGCAAAAATCAAGGCAGGATCTTGGAGAATAGAAGCCTGATCTGGTAACATCCATGGCACCCCTCAAGGCCACGGTGCCCCTTGCCACCACAGCACGTGTCTGCCTGCCAGCAGGGGCCCGGACAGGCTGTCCCACTTCCCGCAGCTCTCCCTGGGATGGCCCCTGGGATGAAGGGCCGGGCTGTGTGGCTGCCATCCGCTGCGCTGCTGTGCCCGTGCAGATGCCAGGCTGTTGGCTTGGCAGGAGATCTCGGGGAGCCCACAGGGCTGAGGGGAGCATCCTCAGCCGACTGCACTGCTGCCTTTGTTTGGGGAGCACTGAAAGATGCCCCGGGGTTCCCTACCTGCTGTCCCTGCTTAGTGCCCATCCTGAGGGAGCATCCTCTGCTCTAGGCAGGCATAGGGAAAGCACGCCTCTGCTGGCAGATCTGGGATGGGTTGCCCTCCATTTAGCATCAAGCTGAAATTTTACAACATGAAAATCTGGTAAAAACCCACATATTTCAGCTGGCCTTCCTTCATCCGGTATTTGAAACCTGGCATCTGTGTGTTGGCTGCACTTCTGAGACCCAGTGGAGCAGCTTTTGGAGATGGACGGGGGCTCTTCCCCAGATCTGGCAGAAAACAGTGGCTGGGTTTTCCAGAGTGGCTATCAGAGTTTTTCTGTTATTTTATTGCAACATCTCTACCTTGACACGACTTTTTCTACTCTGAGACAGTAATTAGTTTAAGTTTTGTTGCCACAACATTACACACCTGGAATTTGAGACATTTTGCTTCTGCTTTGCTTTGTTTTAATCAGACTTCTTGAGATGTCGTATTGAAATGAGAAAGGCAGCAAAGCAAGGCTGTAGAAATCTCAGCCCTAGACTGCAAGGCAGTAACTGCATACAGAGCTTGGCAGGAGACTGGGACTACCTGAGACTACCTCTAATTGCCACCTATAAATATCAAATATCAGTATGTGTAGAGAAGGCGAGTGCAGAGGACAGAAAATAGTTTTACTCCATGCCGTAGTATGATTCATGCTTTTAAGATCAAGATTAAAAGTCTCTGTTAGGTTCCAGACTATGATTTTATTTTCATTTGCATCAAAGGATTTAAGAGCCTTCAAACCCGAGCATTTTTAAAAATAACTTTTAAGCATACTGTCTGGCAATGTGAGTCCCAGTTAGCATGGAAGAAGCCAGGTTCTCCTCATATAAAGCAAATAACTGAAAAATCGAAAATAAAGAAATACCTTGTCCTCAATTTAACTCTGACAGCTTGTATTGTATTTTCATGTCAGGAAAAAGACTTTATGAAATGTGGGCCCTTGTAGCCAGGACATAGTCCTGGCCTGATTAGCCCTACAGATCAGCAGAAACCATGCACAATAAAAGCCTGTGCTTTTATGCAGGCTTCAGAGCCTTAATTTGAATTTTTGGGCTTGTTTGTATTTCAAAAGCACAAGTTACTGAATTGCATCTTGAAAACCACATTTCAGGGCAAGTATCCTCAAAACACAGCCCAGGTTTGATCAAAAGGTTCTCAAGTCTGCAAACCTTTTGACAAACCCAATGAATGTTTACACTTTCTAAGTAAACTCCAAACCATAGGCTGGCATCTTGCTATGGAGTTTTTTCAGATTTTTTTCTCTCTTCCTCTCTTCCCCCCCCTCCCCCCTTCTTGCAAAAATCCAATCTGTCCTCTGGAACTGGACTTTCAAGACGGGAATTTTAATATTTTTATTGATAAATGCATGAGCAGGCACAATAAATAAATATCAACATGCAAGCAAAATATTGAGCTGTGTTTGTAAAATGCCAAATAAAAAACAGCTTTGTATTTTGGCTCTATTTAATGTCCATTCCTGTGGATCAGACTGCAGAGTTCACTTGTCCAAACCACTAAGATAATCCTTACCACATATAGAAATGGATTTTAATTACAGAGCAATAAATACTGTATCTTTTTTTGCTGTATGCATTTTTCTATCAGCAGACAAAAGCTGACATTTATTTTACTGATAGCCCTATATTTCCCCTCCCGCTACCACCGCAGCAGAATTTCCCTTGCCTAAGGAAATTGAGAGGATCAGAGCACATCTGATGTTCCATTAATTTAAAACGGCTGCCAGGACTTGCATATTGTAGCAGCTTTAAAGTGATTGAATTCGGATTATTTCAAACTCTGCAAAGTCCTGCCTTGCCTGACAGAGGTGTCTTGAGTGACAAAATAAAATACAAATATGTTGTGTCTGTATGTCCTCATACTTGCATGCAGCAGTGCAACAAGCACAGTAGAAGCCATGGAAAGAACAACCTGAATTTTCTCCCCCCTTTTTTTTTTTAATTTTTTTTTTAATTTTATTTTGGTAGCGGGCCCCTTTTTTAAGCTGTAGCCCAGCTAAGTGGAGACACCTGGTGTTTGCTGCAGCAAGTTCACTAAAAATATGTGAAAGGGGAGGAGGAGAGTGGGGGTGTCTGGGGTGCCCTGCCTGGGGCACAGCCAAAAAATTCCTCTCCCCTTGCAGGGGCTCCTCCTGTGAATATAGCCCTGCCCTGACCACAGGAGGGCTGCTGCAGCCCAACTCTTATCCTGGGGGGAAGCTTCACCCTGTCAGGTGCTAAATAAAACACCAGCTTTTGGGCAATATCTGTTTGGTAATGCTTAGTGAGTAGCTTATGCAGCATAATTCCAAAAGCAGAAGAAGTTTATGCACGGCCAAAGGAATATTAAAGTTTCACTACAAAAGAAATATTGTGGCTGCCAAAGCCTGATTACTCATAAACCCCACAGCATTATCACCATCCATCACTGCCGAGCTTTAATGACCAAACTAAAAGGAGAGACATCAAAGTGGGGGGGTGGGGGTGGTGCTGTTGCGATTTTTCAAGAGTAAGATTCCCTAAATATAGGACCAATAGTCGAGCTCGACATAGTTTTTGACCAAAAAACTTGAAAAATCATTTGAATGAATAACAAAACATATGTTTTGCTGTAAAAGCCATGAAGTTTGTGCAGTGCTCTATTATGGTGACTGCTTGGCTTTTCATGCATTCCTAAATTACCATGTAATCTAAAACCTTGTTTTCAGCTGCTCTATATTGGAAAGTCCCTTGCAATAATCAGGATGATTACAGCCTAGTGCAGAGAACAAAACTTGTTTGTATTATTGCAAATAAAAATGTCGTTTATCAGAAATTTTACCTTTCAAGGGAAAAATAAAAATAATAATAATGAACTTTCTCTTTTCCCTGGCTGGAAATATTTTAAGCATGGGATTAATTTTGGCCACTCTGCGACTTAAAAACACATGGATACTTGGTATAAAAATACGTTTCTTTCCTGTAGGGACTTGACTCTTAATTGGTGTGCCAAAACTATCTCACAGAGATTTCATTGTCTTATCTACTTACATCATCTTAATGCGATTTTATTTTACTTTGTCAAAGTCATATTAATGTAAATGTGTTCTTGATAGCAAACAGAGTTCTTTTTTATGCTAAACAGGATTCAGCTGACTCTAATAAAACAGCTTGCAATCCATTAGACTATAACTGTAATATAGTTATTTTGTTTCCCAAATAAAGACCGTGTCAGAAAGCTGTATGAGGATTTTTGTCTTGTTTTTCCACAATAATTGCTTGGGTGGGGTTACATTCTGATCTTTAAATGAATAGTATCGCTTGGAACAAACACTTCATATATCTTTTATCTTCCTCTTGCAATACAGTTCTGAGTTTTCTTTGAAAATGCAAAGCTACTTTTCCAGATAAGTCATCAAAATGTTTCCAAAGTATTTTAACTGCCAGATTAACTATATCTTGAATACAAAGATAGATGGCTTACATTCTTTATGCAGAAATCCTGCCAATGCATAGCAACTAGCAACAAATTAATTTCTTTTGCAACAGTGGGAAGGAAATAAAAAAAGAAACCCTGCTTTGCTATGCAAAGCTCAAAAAGGTAAATAGATATTTTAAAAGAAAATAAGGTTACTCGTTCTGAAAGGGTAATCTGTAAGCAAAGAACAGAGGATTAAACATACATTTGCTCTCTTTACAGAATCTGTGTTCCAGCCTTCTCTTAATGCATTCAGCTAATGAAGGACTGCAGTGACCTTGTGACAGACTCTGAAATCTAGGAATGCCTATATTTTATTTTATTTTATTTCTTTTAATGCTGCCTCTCCCACAGAGCTTAATTCAATCTGTGTCAGGTCAAAGTCTGTTTATGTCAGCAATGTTCATACTACACAACTAAAATGTTTTAATGCATTTATCAACTGAAAATATTGCAAACATTTCATTTCCTTTGATACAGACACAAAAAACCCTCTGCCTTCATTGCAAATTCTTGTTCATATGAATCACTCTGAGTAATATTTGCTTTAACTTTCGTGTGGTTCTACAAACAGCCTTTATATGGCTGGACTTCAAAGCTAGTAGAAATAAAGGTTAGAAATGTGATAGGAGTAATCTATTATTAGGCATGAAACATTACACCACTTTTCAGTTATAAGCCTTAAAACCTGAATAATATAGATTTTTAACTTGATGCATATTTATTGTGTTTTCAGTTATTTAAGTCATTTAGCATGGAGGGACTGTTTGGAAGAGAAATATTTTCCATAGGAACACAGACCACAATTGGGTTTAATTTTTCCTAATATTTAATTTAGAAAAACTGCAATACGGTAACAGACGTCTCATATGTCAAAGCTGAAATACTCTGCTCGGTGTTCCTTGCAGTGTAAAATTAATCTCTTACCAGCACACTGACCCGAAAGGCAGGTTTTAGTGAAACGGGGGTGACTGGAAGGGTGTGGGAAGGGAAGATAAAATCTCCTTCCAATAGCAGGGAAGTGGAAAAAATGAACACAGAGGAATGTCACGGAGTCTGCCATTGACATCCAATGACGTGAGCTGATCCAAACGTGTGTGTGTGAGGGGTTTCTTTGACCAACACGCCCCACACCATTCACAGCGCATCCCTGTCACCCCACAGTGGTTTGTGGGGTATCAGATCTGCAGGGGGACACTGCTGAGGAGGGATGTGCCCATCAGCCCTCGCCTTCACCCCTTCGCTCCCCTTGATAAATTCACGTGCTCGTGGTCCAAGAGGAGCTGGGGAGGGAGATTGCCATGGCTTTGGGGGCCTTCAGCCTGTGCAGCCAATGGAGGCTGAACAGTGTTGCTCTTGTTCTTGGTTGGGTCGGTGTACTAACACAGGAGCATAAAAATAAGCTGAAAACATGTAACAGTTCAAGCCAAACAAGTCAGCCAGAAATAAACTACCATTTAAAATCAGAATTTTAAATCTGCATGAGCCTGGGAAAGAAGAGGGAGGCAGCCTGGGCCCAATCCTGCTCCCACCCCTAGCAGTGGGAATTTTAACACTGACAGCACAAGACACATTGCCCTTTTCTAAAAATCTCATTTTGTTTCCTTAGGTCCAGCTCTTACTGGCTTGCTGTGGCTGCTGGCTGCCCTGCACATGGTGGGATGAGGGGATTCACTCAGCAGCAGCCCGGGGACGTCGCCACAGAGCCCTGGGCAATGTGGAGAGGGAACCCACTGCATCACGTGGACTGGGTAACACCCAGATTTATTTACTGCCTGTGTGTGGGGCAGGGGGCATCCCTGAGCTGCCCTGCTCGCCCCTCCATGTCACAGGGGTTTGAGGAATTTGGTGGCTTCCCTTACAACTGCCTGCGGGGCAGGCACAGTGGCAGAGACCAGGTCCCACGTGGGCCAGCTCTGAATGAGGGAAGGGTCTTGGGACCTTTAGACCAGCAGAGGAAAGTTGTGAAATGTGTGAAACTGGAGAAGCCAAGCAAGACCCTTCCAGCATGGTGTGGGGCATGGCTCACTCAGCATCAGGGAGTGGAAAACTCTTACTGTTTATATTTTGGTCAGTGGAAGAAAGGGTCACGCCCATCCATCTCTTTAGTATAAAAAAGCATTGACAACACCACAGTCCTCACCTTTCCTTCTCCCGTGCTTCTCCAGAGCAGCTGGTCCTGTGCCAGAGGGTTTAATAGGTCACCCTGCAGAGCCTGGGACCGTGGCGTCGCGCAAGGCTGCGCAGTTCCTGGAAGTGTATGTGCACAAAGCTGTGACAGACACAGACTGAGGAGCCGGGGCCCTGCCTGGCCATGGTGAGAGGTGTGAATATTGCTGGGGAAGGTGAAAACATAATTGAAACCGTATATTTTGGGGGGCAGGCAGGACACAATGAGGCAATAGCTTCTGAGCAACAGATACCTGTAATTCACCTATCCTGGTCTTACAGACTTTTAATTTGCTCTACAAATTTGGCTAGTTGCAGAACGTGTAAACACCCAGAACTGTACACAGCAAACCATTAAACATTAACTTATTGTCGACTTAAAAAAACCCCACTCATGATATTAAAAACATAAGGGGAAATAGATGCCAAGCTAGTGAATGAAGCCAGCTGACTGCTGAGAAGAGGCTACAGGGTTTGCTCCATAGCTTTGCTGTTTTCAGTAATCTGACTCACTGAGATATTTTTAGACACAGTAACAAGTTCCATTGTTAAGTAATTTTTCATTTGAATTTTTCTCAAATTATGCTGTCCTCTTGGCCTGCAAATCCCTTTCTTCAGCAAGGCAGTGCTGCTCTCTACACCCCAAGGAGGAAGGGGAGCTGTGGAGGACTCTGATGATTTGGACCTCATTGTGGAACAAGATAGATCTCAGCATCAGGTTGGCAGGATATTTCCCTTTCTTCAAAGGTCTCCAAACCCAGCAAGATTTTCTTTGATATCTCTCCAAAGGGATTTATCAGCATTGGGGCATACATTTGTTTAGATTGTTCCTGTAGGGTGGGACTTTCAAAGGAGCAAAAGGATGCAAAGTGCCAAATTCTCACCAAGTTCTCCATAAATATTTCCTTTGAAAATGCTAGCTATGCTCCCCATTGCACTGTGCATCCCTGCTGGAAAGGTGCCCAACAGTACCCTCCCAATGTGGGCACAAGGAGTAGAGGAAAGATTGTGCCATTTTAAAAAACAGGAGGAAGAACTGGCATGAGAGAGAGGAAATGCAAGAAAATGTGCAGGTTTGGGAGGAAACAAGGAGGGAAATGGACACCAAATTCCCCAGACCCATCACTGTTTTTTTTTATTATTATTATTCTCTGCTTATTATTTTTCTGAGGTTTTCCCTGACATGTTTTAGTTAAAACAAGAGATGAGCATGTACTGAGAGCATGGTCAGAACTCAGGCCCTGCAATCAACTTGTGCTCGTGCTCTGGGCTCGAGAAACATCGGAACAGACACGGTGACCTGACAGCACCAGGCATTAGTCTGGTCCCCCTCGGGGCTCCCACAGGAAAAGCAGAGGCTGTGCCCTAGGACAGGGCCACAGGGGAGTTCGAGGTTTGGCAACTGGTTGTCTTGTGTACTTTTCATGAAGCAGGGGCTAAGTCCTCCCTGATGGTAATGCACTGCCTCAGAAGTAAGCAGGAGATCTACAGGGAGCTGCATAGAGACATGCAGGCCAGCAGCTCCCAAATAACAAATGCTCTGATGTCCAGGCAAGGACTGCCAGAGCAATTTGTTCTCCTGCCCTGGGGAAAGGGCCTGATGGGGGCTGTTTGGAGAGGATGTCAGAGAAGGAATTTTTATTTTACAAGTAAGGAGATACAGAGACTCTTTCCGATCTGTTATAGGTGCGTTAATGATTTGCGAGCTGCAGCAGGGTTTGTGGTCCTCTGGTTATTTTGCAGGCTGAAAAGATCCTTCCAAGTCTCTAATACTGAGTATTTGTAGTCATGTAGCGGGCTGGTTTTTTTAAATGCTAAGTACCTAGAGATTTCTGGTAGCCACAACATGTCTTAAACCTAGTTTCTCCTTAGTGCTTGTTGGTTTCCAGATACAATTTAAGACGTTGATTTTTGCCCCCAAGCCCCCATGGCTTCGTGTTGCAAAGAAAAGTGGTCCTGTTAAAATTTGTCTTATATCACGAGCTAAGTAAACCTCAGCACATCCCTTCCCATCCCATGTTGATCCAAGGATTGGATGTCAGCTCCCTAATTCAGTGAGGAAAGGCCCAGACCTGCTGCAGTAGCTCTGCCCGGTGCTTCTGAGGAAGGTGAGGGCAGCAGGGTGCTGAGGCAGAGAGGGAGCAGTGCCCTTGAGTCCTTGTCTCTTGCACAGAGCTGCAGGGCAGAGGGAAGAGCCTGGAGAGACTCCCAGTTTGTCACTGGGGCACTGAATGGGACCAACAGCCAAGCCTGGGAAGTCCTCGGATCTCAGCCAGGAATGGATGTTGAAAGGAGCTTCATTAAGCACTCCTGAGTGTAAGTTTTGGGAAATCAGAATTTCACTTTGATTTATTCCAAACATTCAGCTACCAAGAATAAAATAAGGTCCTCTCATATATGTTTTGGAGAGCTAATAAAATGTATGTACATGTCTGCAAAGTCCTTTGCCATGCACAGTTAAATCAGCATTGCAAATCTCTCCGAACATGGTGCTCTGGCATCAGCCTGCAGATGACGTGTAACGTGTTTGCGGTTTGATGGCCTTCACTCAAAGGGTTGGCTACATTATTTTTATATTTAGATTTATTTTTGGAGTTTATGGTTGAAAGATTTCGGCTCTGGGCAGCCTTTCCCATGGCTTTTAGCAGCGACACTTGCAGTTCTGTATCATGTAATTTAACAGCCAACAATACTTAATGAAGAAATAAATAACATCAATAAAGTAGTAAATAATTATATGCAGGCAAACACCAAAGACATTATCCATCAGGCAACAGCTGTGAGCATTAGTTTTGATTAATCAATAATGTTGTACAATAGGAGCAGGAATGCTGGCCAGGCCTCTGGGGGAATCACCAATGCTTTTCTAAGCAGCAAGCATTGTGATTTTAAGCAGAACTTTCAGCAGAATCTTTAATTAAATGTAGCAGCCAAGATCTCCTCCAGCAGCATTGCTGCACATCTCAAAGCCCACTGAGCACTGGAGTTTAACCAAGACCCAGCTGAGGAATTTTCTGTAGCTGGGAAGGTTTCTTGGTATGTCTGTGTTGGGGGATGCCAGTGGGGCACCATGTCCATCAGCAAAGGCACTGTTGGGCTGAGGGTGCTTTGGTGGGGTTTGGTGACCCTCCCAGCAAGGGGCCAGCAGTGCCTGGCTTGTGCTACCTGGGAAAAATGAGCTGGAGCTTTTGGCTCTGCCTCCAGCAAGGTGGCAGAGGGCATGCCTGCCCAGCCTGCAGCTGGAGCCCACAGCGCCTCACCCAGTCTGGGCAGCTCTCGGAGCAAGCGCCTATTCTGTATTTTGTATCCAAATGTAAGTACGGCTGAAATTTCCCACCTGTGCCGCGGCTCCTCAGGAGCCTGATGTGGGCAGGTTCATGACAAAATCAGCTAAGTCTGGTTCGTCTTTATCCGTACCTCCTGGAAGAGGAGCCTGAGTGAAGCTTCCAGGAGAAACAGATCTCCCTCCAGGCATACCCTTCTTGCTGAGCATTCCTGCCACCAGCCCACTGAATTCTGTGGCACTGCTGTCTACTCAGAGAGCATCCCTAGATTGTGCTGAGAGGTTCTGCTGCAATCAGCCAGCCATAGCATGGGCTTCTTCCTTTCCATTTTTCCTCCCCCTTCTTTAGTGTATAAGAGCTTTAAAAGAAGGCAAACCATTGAGAAAGGCTGATCACAGCACCAGATCCCAACTTAGATAAATGGCACAAGGTTTTGTAGTCACTACTCCATTAAAAGAGAAAGAGGAGAAGGGACAGGAAGGGTTTCTGGCATGTCAGGGACAGGTTTCCAGGGGCTGCGCTCACATCTTGATGGTTTGTTCCTTATGAAACCAATTGCTGATGACTTCTTGGCACATGAATAAGCAACAGCAGCACATTGCTTCCACCATGAGTCCAGTGCTGGGGACGCCTCCCCACCAGCAGAGATGGGAACATGAGGAGGGACTGAAGCAAAGGCTGTAGCTTAGATTGACATGAACAGAACAGATGTGCTGACCCACTCCTGAAGGGTTACTTTAATTCTCTGAGATGGCAGATGCAGGTAGGAATTTTGCAAGCATAAGGCACATGGGTTTGTTGAGCTAAAATTGGCAAATCTCTGGAGAGGGATGGACAGGCAAAGCCCTTGGCTCTTGTTTGAGAAATTGGGGTTTGCAGAAGGCAATGGGGGAAACATCCACATGACTTAAAAACTCAAACAATGCCCAAAGACCGGTCTTGAAGCCTTTTTTTCCCCAAGCCTCCTCAGCAGGAAAACCAGGAACAGAAATTTCACATGATAATTGCTGATAGTGCAACAAACCCCAGAGGGTTTCCTTACCCACTTCTCAACATGCAGGCACTAATAAACTCCTGTGTTAACATTAATATTACTGATAGTCTCTGTAGGCTACTTCTCTCAAATGTGAATCTCATTAACATCTGCGAACCAAAAGTAAATTTGTGGGCGTTTGAGGGTGTATCCTGTAAATGGGGGGCTGCTGCCTGCTCACAGGCTCTGCCCCTCAGGGCACCTGCCAGCCAGGTAATGTAGCACTGACTGCACTTCTGGGGTCTGGCATGGCAAATGGGTACTGCCAAATCGACATAAATCTGGTTACATTTCAGATAATGCTAAGCAAAAATTGCTCCCATTTCTCCTTCCAAATCAGCAGATATGATTACGGTCTCCTCCCTCCACTGTGAAGGACATGTGAGGTGTTCCAGGGGCACAGAGCACTCGTGTACATTTCTCTGTGGATGCTAAGGCTGGTGAGGACAAACTGACTGCGTTTCTCGCAAAATAAAATCTCAGTTTCGTGTTTTTGGATAATTAATACAATGTAGGTAGCGTATAAAACTCATGGCTTTTTCTTTCCTTAGAAGACAGGAAAGCATATCAACAAATCACAGGTAAGGGCAGGGTTTGGAGTTCTTTTTTTAGTTCTTTGTCACATTCTTTCACAGAGTACCCCTATTGGCTTTTTCAGGAACAGTATTTATGACAGATATTAATTTGTTCAATGAGATAAATTTAAAAATTACAGATAAAGAATAAGTTTTTGGTACAATATAGATCTCTTTCCAGGAGAGCAGCATCTTAATAACAGATAAGGTATGGACACGACTTCAGAATAAAGACTTACTGTAGGTCCAGTTGTAAAGTACCTTAAATAGTACTTTTTCCTAACTGGAATAAGGCTTCTGCAGACCTTTTTTTTTTTCCCAAGCAGACAATATTTGGCATCTTATGCACTGCATCAGGTAAGACAAGTGGATGATGTTCAGGTATTTCTCTGCAGTCCTGTTATTCCTGCTTTGTTTTATTGAGATGAAGCTCTGGATTCCTAAACCTGGGAAGGGCAGATCTCATCAGGCCTCTTCCTTTCCTGCTGTCCTGAGCCTGTGCTTGCCGCTGACTCTGCTCAGAATGGGTTTTCCCGTGGGTTGCAGTTTCCTGGTAGTTTTGGTAGGGGTGGAAGCGTTGCCTCCAGGCACAGTGCCCTGCAGCCGGCTCTGGCCTCCTTGTGGCTGTCACCAAGGACCACGCTGTCCTCTGGTTTCACCAAAATTCAGGGCTTGGGAGTGAGATCTTCTCGAAGGACTGCAATTTATAGATCCCTTTTTATTTCTAAGCTAGGTAAAGCACCTCACAAAGTCATTATTCAAATGTGGCATATGTTTTGCTGTGAATTTTCAGTAGAACTCTTTCCAGTGATTTCCAAAATAAATCAGACTTTGCATAGTACTTTTTCCGTATTTAACATTGCCTTCCTGGCTTTGCAGCCAAGGCTTCCTTTTAAAGGCATGTGCATGAGATTATGCAATCGTAGTATTCCGGATACCCAGAGCAATTAAAATAAATCAGGCTAGGTATAATGAAGATGAGCCAAAGCATCTGTTTCTCAAGAGGATTTAAAAAAACCCCACCAACACTATCATCCCCAGGGGCCTGAATCCGTGGTGGTTAGACCTCAGAGATGCTTGTACTTCAGAAATGTGTCCAGAACTCACTTGGATATGAAAAGGAGGCACTGCAAATGAGGAGAGGACTCTTGGTATGGCAACTCTCCTGTTCCCTGGAAACAGCGGCTGGATAACCCCGTGTGTTTGGCAAAGCTGCACTTGCAGATTAATTTCGTTTCCCTTCTAGTGTTTTAGTTTGACGTGTGTAGCTGGATGGAGAGGAGGAGGAATGACTTCTGCATCCTCTCCAGTGTTTACCACACACATCTTGGGGTGTTTATAACCTGTCGTTATTGATGGTGGTGCCTCAACAGGAGGTGCAGAAATGTCCATACCCCCGAGGCCAGAGCGAGGGACCAGTGACCTGGGACGCAGGAGCACTTGCTCATTGCGCCACTTGTGAGACAAGGAGTCTTCAGGCCATAGAGTTGAGGCACCAGGAGCTATTCTGATTTGTTTCCCCCTCCACTGCCACTTGGTAGAAGATGCCAAAAGTTGTTTTCAGGCAAATCCAGGAAGGGGGCAAAGTGTGGGGCATTCCACAGCAGGCTGTCTGCTGAGCTGCCTTGCTTAGGTAGGATGGCCCAAAGACAATTTAGCCAAAGGTTAAATGTTGCTAAACTGTAACAGATGATTGACTTATCATTGTTGTGACATTTGTGGCTCAGGTTAAGGATGAAGATGTGGGAATAATTGCAGAAGAGACTGCTAGCACTTCCCAGGAAACAATCTGCATATTTCAGGGAAAGGAAAGGAAAGGAAAGGAAAGGAAAGGAAAGGAAAGGAAAGGAAAGGAAAGGAAAGGAAAGGAAAGGAAAGGAAAGGAAAGGAAAGGAAA
>WBMY01004192.1:304856-347789 GCA_013397315.1 Donacobius atricapilla | reverse complement strand
GGGGAATGGGGGGGAGAGAAAAACGCGTCGGGGGGATTTCGATATTGTTCGGGGCTTTTTTTAAGTATTCGATATGTTTAAGAGGGCGGAAATTACGAAATGGAGGGAGATCAAACGCTCTCTTGCTGGCAGGGACGTGTTGAATAAAGTGATAAATGACAGGTACGGGAATAATACATTCAAATAACTTGCAGCTATGCCTGGGCGTATTTCCGAGGCGCTGCGCGCCGGCAGCCCGGGNGCCCGAATTCGCCGCCTCGGCCTGAGCCCTGGGGCGGGGGGCGGCTGAGGTACCCGGGCAGGGGCGGGCCAGGATGGATGGATGGATGGAGAGGGTTCCCGAGAGGGGCTGCAGACCCGGCGGCAGGGGGACGAGGTGTTTCGGGGGAAGTTCTGCTGCAGATGCCGAGGGGCAGGGGGCGAGGGGGGGGCTGTTTTCGCAGGCACGCGTGGCTCTGGGTGCCGGCGTAGCCGTGGACCCGCACGGACGCGGACGCAGCCGAGACGCGTTTCAGAGCCGCCTTCGCTCGCTGCCACCTCTTCACTTTAATTTTCTGTGCGTGCCGCTGAGATAAGGGAGCCTTTTCCTAAGAATCAGGGAGATGACAGTGAGCAATGGATGCTCTGAAATTGCCCGTGGTGACTATTTAAAACTGTGCCTCTGCGTGTCTCGTGCGTGTGTAAAATGAAAGATATTTGGAAGGGAGGGGGGTGGGGAAAGGGACACAAATCATTTTAATACGCCTTAATGATCAGCTCATGTTACTGTGGTAGGAACATCAGAGAAAATTAATCCTACCATTACGAGTAAAACACTGCTCCGGTACGAGAGTTCTCAGCTGCATGTACCTTCCTAATAATACGCACAATTTTATTTATTTTTACATGCAAACACCGCTAGTAATTAGCCATGTGATTATACTTGTGCATTTCATTGCGGCTTTAACTGATGTCATTCTGCATTATTCAGCCATATGAAAACAATTTTCAATTAAGATAATGGCACGCCTTGAAATTATGCAAATGCCGGCCGTATTGTGTAGAATAATTATGACAAATGTAAAGCAGGTAAAAAGTTTCCTAATGCAGTTGTGTTTTACACCCCGGTGATGTCATTTCCCCTCTGGCCTAAGTTAGTCATTCATTAGCAGAGTAGCAGCAACAGCAACAGCTCTGAGTGATACTTCTCTGGCAGGGAGCCTACAGAAACCGGCACTGAGAGCCAGGGCCTAGAGAGGGCAACATAACACTCCCATTAAGAAATGTACTTTGTTTTCACTTACTCCATTAACTTGTTTATAGACATTGGAATGATTTTTTATGATCGATTTTTAATAGTTTGGAAGAATCCGAGCGGTGCTCGGTGATGTGCCGGCAGCAGAGAGACAAAAGGCTGGGTGCTGGCTGGGAGGGAGTTGCTGCTCTCGTTTCCCCTTGGCACCCCGAGGTCCCAGTCCCTGCGGTAAATGGCATCCATACTGATCCCCAGAGGGGCAGCAGGGCTACCCCTGGGGTCATGGGGCTTCTTAACTCTGGTCTGGGCTCCTTCTGCGGGAGATGTGGCTCTCGGGTCAGATGCAACTTATAGCCATCAGAGGGGACCTCGTGTGTGGGGTGGGACTGCTGATGGGATAAAATACCTCATTTTGCGTTCAGGGAGCAGGGATGGAGTGAGCCAGTGCTTAAATGTGTGTTGCAGATCTGTCCGAGGCAAAGGGTGGCAGGGGCGCTCGCTGTCCCTGGAATTGTTGGTGAGGGGAGCAAGTGGCTGAATGGCAGGCTTGTGATCGAGCCCGCCAGAGATTTAGGCACAGTCTCCAGCAGCTACCTGCGTTAGCAGTGTGATTAATAGAAGCAGCTGGCTGCCTCTTTTCCATAATAGCAGCGCTGACACTGTGACAATATTCAGCTAGTGGCGGTGAGGAGGGAGGAGAAGCAAGAAGGGCTGTAATGCTTCTGTTACTCAGAAATTTCTGATGGCGTATTTTATCTGATTGCCAAATGTTTGAGCTAATCAGCAATAAGTGTAAATACAAGTCTTTTTATAGCTAGCTGAATTCATCATCCAGATTGAAATATAACCCCGACTGCTGCTAAAAGCGGATATTTCCATGCACTGCCCAGATCCAGGGAAGGTTCAAGCCCAGGTGTGCTTCCACTTCAGTACCCTTCTCTCCACCTAAGGCTCAGCAGCCCCATCACCACAGCAGAGAAACTCCCTTCAGTGCCAGGAGCTGGCCAGAGATTGTTTCCCAGGGAGTCTCAGCGGATGGTGAATGTGGGATGGGGCTGTTCACATGCAGCAGGTTCGGGTGGCTCTGGCCCTGATGCTCACTGCATCCCAAGGAGACACTCATGGAGAGGCTGGGACCAGCTCTGGCATCGCTCTCAGACCGCGGGTCTTGCTGCCCAGGAACAGTAGGGACACTTTAGTGAGAGCAACAGGGCCTGTGAGGCCGCTGCTAGGTGAACTTGAAGAGTTTTGTGCTACTTCACTGAAAACTTTGTTGCTGCTTTTAAAACACTGTGACTTGGGCACCCGCTTCCCACATCACCGTGAAGCCCAGACTCTGCGGCAGGTGCAACCCCGGCCAGAGAGCGAGAGCAGCCTTCTGTCTCTTCCCTCCAGCAGGGAAGAAGTGATTCTCCTCCATCCCTACAGGGCCATTGCCAAAACAGAGTCTTTTGCTGGAGGAAGTTGCCACCTTGCCTTGATTTTCTCGTTGGCTCTGGTCTGGTTCAGTCGCCTGTGTCACTTTTTGCGGGTTGGGAAGACCTCCTTGATGGCAGGTCCCTCACGGAGGGGTCAGAACAGGATGCTTGGAGGCCTATGGAGATCCAGAGGGTGGGCCTTTAGGGCGCCCCAGTGTGTTTGAAACAGTTTCATGGGGTGCGTGTGGAAGGCAGGCCCCCAGCTTTGCTGGCACCCCAGTGTGGGAAGCTGTGCGCTGTCAGAAAGCGCCTGCCCCGTCCCCTGGTGCAGTGCCCTGGTCCTGTGGCATTCAGGGGGCATGAGGTGGGCTCACCCTCCAGCCCACAGGGTCTTGGCCAAAACCTCCTCCCGCTCATTTACTTCTCTCTGCTCCGAGGGGTGGTCTGGGGTTGCGGAGTGACTGACCTTTGCAAAAGCAGTTGTAGAGCAAAATGCTTGTTAGTGCCTTGTGCTTTCATGTTTTTAAAGGTGTTGGCATTAATTAGACTAGGCTTAAAAATCCATTTCAAAGTTGATACTCATTAAATCCTGGGCTGGTATTTGATGTGATGCATAAAATTCCTAAAAAACCCTAAACAAGCAACTAATTCATTTTGCGTGGTGTCATTCCCTGCACTGCCCTGCATCGTGGTGAATGCTGCTTCCCCATTGAGCCGGACTGTCAGTGGGGATCTGCCTTTGCTTCATTCAGCAGCAGCAGAGTTTACTACGAGCTGATGTTGATTTCATCTCTGCTCCCAAACTGGGGATCTGATGCAATGTTTTTCGCCTTGCAAATAATCCTTACTCATGCAAGTAATTTACATGAGTAAGCGTTGCTCATACAGAGGAGAGGAGAGAGCTAGTTTCCTGTAATTATTTCCCTAGAAGTATTTTGCATTTTTCGACTAATTGGGGGAAAGGAAAAAAAAGAAGTCACTCCATAAATGTCTGTCATTTACAATTGCAGAAGAGATTCTTCCAGAAAGTTAAGGGACCCAGTGGGTTTGTTCTCTCTTCATTTCGGGATAGATGCTGACAGCATCCCTCGAAAGCCTGGTTCATTTGGTAGGGGCTCTCCAACTGCGGGGGTCCTACCCCAGTGCATAAAGGTAGCATAGGTTGGCCCAGGCATGGTGTCTTATTTCACCAGTGCTTTGTTGCCACCCCCCTGGAAAATTGTGCTACTCCCTTTGCACAGTAATAGGGTTTGGTTTTCTTACAGGCGTAGGAATCCGTACACTCTTACTTGAAATGAGAATAGCCCCGTTTTAGTCTCCACGGTGTGTGCCTTATGCTCGTATCTGTCAACACTGGTAATGGCGACACGTTTCAAACATGCAGATTATGATTATTAAAGGGTGCTTTAAAAATCATGCTAATAGCATCCATCTCCAATGTACACTTGCTCAAATTAATTCAGCTTTGGAAATCAGGCACACTGTAATAGCAGTGTTAGAGAAATGGCATTTGTCATAAAATATCGTAGGTTTGGTAATTGCATATCCACTCTGTATATTTTTATCTCTCTCGCCACCAGTAGCATATGCTGGCAAAGGAAGGAGAGGCCAGTGATATTACTCAGAGGAGCCACATGTTGCTAGCCATTAGCCAGCAATCTGGAATACCTGGTCATTTAAGGCAAATTCCTTAAAAAAACCCAAAAAAACCCCAAAAAACAAAAAAACCACCTTTTTATTTTATTTCCTTTCTTCTTTCCCACCCCTTCCCCGTGCATTCAGATTGTAAAATACACCCACTGCTTTCCAGAGTTGCTGTTCCCAGTCTGATCAGTGGCACTAAACATTAAACTCTTGTCTTTGGAGAATAATAGGCCTCACATGGTACACCCTCAAGCATGTTGAGATACTGTGCAGGCTGTAAAATAAAAATGTTCTAATTGTGTCTTTTAAATAAGCATAGGAGTGAATTAATTAGACTATATTTTGTCTTTAGTTGCTTAGTTACACAATAGTATTCCTAAGCGCAAGTAAGATAAATTGGCTCTTTTTGTGCTGCTTGTCCCTTAATCATAATTACTGTATTGCTCAGGAGAGTAACGCATACATAGATTTTGCATTTTTAATAATATTCAAACAATATGCGAATGATATAGAAAGTATGTTCTGATTCAAGCTTTCGTATGCTTTTATTTGGGAAGAAGTTCTACTGCTATGGGAGCAATATTTGCATTAGTTACTCAGAGATGTAGTTCTGGGAAATACATAATTGAAATATTCTTGCAATGCTTGTTCTAGCCCTTTCATTGGCATTCAAAATAACAATGCCTTAAGTCTCTGAACAGTTATCCACTCTTGATTTAAGAGCTTTTTTTTTCTTTGTGTGTGTGTTTGTGCGTGTGCAGTGTGGTTCACACCCAGCGTTAACCCTGCGCAGCCTAGGCGCTCGCGTGATTCATGGTGTTGTATCAAGTTGGGCTTTTTATTTGTAGCTAAAATGCAGTCAGAAGGTCAGATGAACATCGGCATTTTATGGCGTTAATCCAATGACCTTAATGCTTGGCAGGCGCCCATGTTTCTGTGCGAAGGTGCCAGGGTTATAGATAATAAAAGAGTTTGTTTTCATTTTCTGGATATTTTAATCTTTCTTTGCAAAGCGTAGCCGCAGATTTGGGGGACTTGGGGGCTGCTTCCAGGGGCCAAAACTTTAATGTGTTACTGCGTTGTTGAATGTTTGCTGCTAATGATGGGCAGATTGATACAGATACTGAACAATGGAAGGTTCTGGCAAGAAACCCCCTAGACATGCTCAGTGGATGTATGTGAAAATTGGCTCCATTGTTCTGCTGTATGAAAAGCAAGTAAATTATTTACAGATATTTGCTAATTAAAGCACATATTGTTTTACCAGCACAATAGAACACAATATAACAAAAGACAAAAGAATAAGCTTGCATAATTTAAACCTGCTAATGCCATGTACTCCTTGTTAAGAAAAAATATAATTATGTAATCTGTGAGGAAAGCTTCTTGTACTGTAACTGTAGTAGGCAAAATTAGGAATGAATTACTTGTCAACTTGCCTAAACTAAAACAGCTCTTTGAGATCTGTGAGCTATCTGACGGGAAAACATTTTGACTGAAGCCTATTTTCTGTTTGGTCAGAACTTCTATCTGCAATGACAGATATAAATTCAATTTGAACCTCTGGCTGGGAGTGGGAAGAGGGAGAAAAATACACCCCAGTCACAAAGGAGGAGGCTCACAGTAGAAATGTCATGTCTAACTGCTCACAGCCATCCCTCTGTGCACCCCATCTCCACCCCACTTCTGGCCCCGATGTACCAGTACCCCAAAAAGCATCCCCCAGAGACATGGTGATGTTCTGCCCCAGGTCGTTTTGTGTGTCTTGCTTTGGAATTACTGAGGCATGTGGAAAATGCTGCTTGCTAATACAAGGGAAAGCAAAAAACATAGGACTTCAGCCACGTCCTTTAACTTGGTCTTTTCTCTTGGTTTTGGACCCTGGCAGAAGGGATGAACACATCAGTGTGAGTTTCAGACAGCTCTGTTCAGCTGTGCTTAGGCTGGGGAAATACCTGTCACCTGAATTTAACAAGATCATTATAGCCCTTTAAAGTAATTAGGAAAGGATTAACAGATGAAAGGTTTTGCCTTGGCCTCTTTAAAATTCTCTGGTGTGCTGGGTAAATTCCTGATCTATGCGTGCTTCCCTTTCTTCTCAAGGCTCTCCCCATAGGTTCATGGGTGGAGAGCAGAGGTCTCTGTAGGTCCCTGTAGGTTGGCACCTCCAGGGAGCAGGTCCAGACCCCAGTGGCCAGATGTGCTCCACAAATCCTTCGGGACCCCTCTGTCTGCCCTGGGCTAGGGCATGCGTGAGGAGGTGGCACCAAATGAGGCGCTCGGAGCTGGGTCAGGGCAAGGAAAGCTGCCCCTGCCTGTGCCAAGCTCCCTGTCATTCAGTGATCCCACCTGTTCCAGGAGGAGCAATTCCCACCTGGCAGAGCTGTGCCCTGGTCCCCAGCTCTGCCGCACGCTTACAAGGGTTCTGCTGGAAGAAGAGAGGAATGTAAGGCAGGAGAGTCCTTCGTGTGCCCTGTGGGGGAGGCTGAACAGGGCACATCCCAGAGCCAGGCCTTTTCCACGATACAGCCAATTTTTTAGCCAGTTCGTGGTCCTGCAGGCTTAAAAACTTTTGTATATTCCCAGCGCGCTGCTGGCAGCAGGGAGACAGGACCTTTTTACTCTAGAGGAAGAGCAAATCAGTCCTGTACAAGTGCTCTCTGCCTCTTTGGAGCTGGATATGGTCCCTGAAAGAAGTGCTGCTTTTAGGAGATGCTTCTGGAGACCTGGGTTCAGGTTCCTGAGTGACTTTGGGTGAGTGGGTTAGGGCTCAATTGAGACGACCTGGTTTCTGCAACTGTCCCGGAGCCCTGATATCTGTATGGCAGGGAAGAGCTCTGGACTAAAGACTGTGATCAGGACCTTTTGTTTTGACTGTGCTGTCAAATAAAGCGGATGGTACTTCCCATTTACATCCAGGTAAATGCCTTCCTACAGGAGAGATGCTTATTGGCAACAAGCCCCCTCCTTCCCTTCTGCATGTCTACAACATGACCTCCTGCTCCTCAGAGCGGGGGTCTAGGGCAGGGAATGGGATTCTGAGTCGAGACAAGTATATACACAAGTATATGGTGTGGGAAGGTCCTTTTCACTTAATTGCAAAAACCCCCAAAATATACATGGGGTGTAAAACTAGCCCAGAATAAGAGAAGCCTTTATGCCCAAATGAAATAACAGTTCTGTTGTCCCTGGTGAATGCAGTCTGTAAGAGTCACACTGTATTTTTTGCTCCCGCGGATGAATGTGTTTTCATCATCAATGTACTGGGTTGTAAAATACGCATCCCCGGCTATCTACTGTGCTAAAGATTTCACGGAAATGGCTTGAAGATGTTTTCTAATGCAAATCATAGTGATCATATAAATGACATGCAGAGTCTCCTGTAATTATCAGCAGGAGTTTTTACAGTACATCTCGATGTTAGGAGACAGCCAAGCAGGTGTTTGATTCACTCATGCCCTCCAGAATTCCTTAAATGACCTCTGGAAGTACTGGAGTGAAAACAGTCTCAGCCAACGCCAAAATCTTGAGATATCTCAGTTGCTGTAATTCTTTTAAGGCTGCCTCAATGTCTCTAAAATATAAATCTTTCCTAGTTATTGGAATGAGTGAGGAGTTGTGACGTACCATATGCGGGTGTGCAGTCAAGATGTACGACCTCCCTGTGCTGCCCTGTGGCTCCCTGCCTTGTAAGAGTTAATATTTCTTCTAAAAAATAATTATCTTCTTTAAACTATTATAACTGCCTGACCTGTTTCCCTGAATATAAGTATTTCAACCATCTGCTGAGTCAGGCAATATAGCATTCTGTGCTTTCACGAGGCTGTGATGGTTGCTTAGACAACAGTGACATAATATTTAAGCATAATGGCTCTCGAGAAGATGCTGTCCTCTTCTCCCTGGATGACTTCTCTGGAAATGCAAATCCCGTATGCTCTCAAAAAAACACAAGATGGATGAGAAGGGTTTGTGTCACCATCTTTCTTAACCATCTCCCCATTTTCTACTTAGGAGGTGAAAGAATTGTACTTTGCTTAAAAGTCTTGTAAGGCATGCTAAAATTACAGACTGACTAGATAACCGTTTTTATAGAAGGAGCTAAAAAAGTGCCTCTTCCTATAGTCAGTGCTTTTTTCAAGATTTAGACAATATTGTGGCTGAGACCATCGATCCATTGGACCACTGACCAATTGGTCAGGTCCACCTAATAAATCTCATTCCTGAGCAGAGTTGAAATCTGTGCTGGTTGTTGTCTCCTTGCCGTAGCAGGAAAAAATGGTAATTAAAGACTTAACTGTGCAATGGAGACCTCATAAACATATCACTTCAGAGCATAGCTAATACATGATGAGTTGATTTTGTATAGATAGAGATATATATGCACCGTTTGCGACGTGGGTGGTTTTTCATGTTTACACAGAGATGTAATTATGAATGACATGAAGGTTATACAGCAGATTTCTTTAATCTTCTAAAGGTTTGTTAGTCATGTGTCACCGTGTACCTGCTTTTTATTTTTTCAACATCTGTATTCCTTTGTCATCTCGTTCAGTCAATAGTGGCTGAGAGCAAACGGGTGCAGGGGCTCCTGTGGCTGGCAGAGCTCTGCCGGTCCCAGAGCAACTTCTGTTGTGACGCGGAGCTTAGCCAAAAAGGAGAAGGACCCTTTTGTCACCTGCTGCTCAAAAAAAAAAAAAAAACCAACCCCAAACACCACAGTAGTTTGGGGCTGGGTGCTTGGAAAGGTTGCATAAGAACGTGTGAAAGCTTGGCAAGGCGCATAGAAATTCCGGAGCTGGTGAGGTAGTGACCTCTGTTTGGGTGATGTAGTGGAAGGGCAGATGACCTCTTGTGTTCAGCAGACTGCCAAGATGTGCGGAGGACAGCCCCGCTGGAGCTGCCCGGCTCGGGCTCCTCCGAAAGCAGAGGCTGGAGCCGCCTGCCATGCCTTGCTGGGTGACCGTGCGTGCCTGATGAGGCACCGGGCTAGAGATGCCCCTGGAGATGTCGTCCCGCACCGGCAGAGGAAGACTGCAGCCTGATCTGCGGCGTTTGAGGAGTATTTGAGGAGTTGGGAAGAATGTGGACAGCTCGGTGTGAGTTGGGTCAAAAGTGAGTGGTGAGGGAAGGGAGCAGGTCTGTCCAGTCCTGCCGTGCGACGGGCAGCGCGGCCCAAGGCAGGCTCCGGAACGCTTCAGGGAATTTTGTCATTTCCCGCCCAAAAGTGAGCTAGGCCACGTTCCCTGGTGCCGTGTGCTGATCACGGGCACTACGAGGGGAGGGCAGGGATTTGGGGCCAGCTTGGCGCCTTTAGGGACAGGGATTTGGGGGCAGCCTGGCACCCTTAGGGACAGGGAGTTGGGGGGCAGCTTGGCACCNCTGCTTTTTATTTTTTCAACATCTGTATTCCTTTGTCATCTCGTTCAGTCAATAGTGGCTGAGAGCAAACGGGTGCAGGGGCTCCTGTGGCTGGCAGAGCTCTGCCGGTCCCAGAGCAACTTCTGTTGTGACGCGGAGCTTAGCCAAAAAGGAGAAGGACCCTTTTGTCACCTGCTGCTCAAAAAAAAAAAAAAAACCAACCCCAAACACCACAGTAGTTTGGGGCTGGGTGCTTGGAAAGGTTGCATAAGAACGTGTGAAAGCTTGGCAAGGCGCATAGAAATTCCGGAGCTGGTGAGGTAGTGACCTCTGTTTGGGTGATGTAGTGGAAGGGCAGATGACCTCTTGTGTTCAGCAGACTGCCAAGATGTGCGGAGGACAGCCCCGCTGGAGCTGCCCGGCTCGGGCTCCTCCGAAAGCAGAGGCTGGAGCCGCCTGCCATGCCTTGCTGGGTGACCGTGCGTGCCTGATGAGGCACCGGGCTAGAGATGCCCCTGGAGATGTCGTCCCGCACCGGCAGAGGAAGACTGCAGCCTGATCTGCGGCGTTTGAGGAGTATTTGAGGAGTTGGGAAGAATGTGGACAGCTCGGTGTGAGTTGGGTCAAAAGTGAGTGGTGAGGGAAGGGAGCAGGTCTGTCCAGTCCTGCCGTGCGACGGGCAGCGCGGCCCAAGGCAGGCTCCGGAACGCTTCAGGGAATTTTGTCATTTCCCGCCCAAAAGTGAGCTAGGCCACGTTCCCTGGTGCCGTGTGCTGATCACGGGCACTACGAGGGGAGGGCAGGGATTTGGGGCCAGCTTGGCGCCTTTAGGGACAGGGATTTGGGGGCAGCCTGGCACCCTTAGGGACAGGGAGTTGGGGGGCAGCTTGGCACCCTTAGGGACAGGGATTTGGGGGCAGCCTGGCACCCTTAGGGACAGGGATTTGTGGGCAGCTTGGCACCCTTAGGGACAGGGATTTGTGGGCAGTTTGGCACCCTTAGGGACAGGGATTTGGGGGCCAGCTTGGCACCCTTAGGGACAGGGATTTGGGGGGCAGCCTGGCACCCTTAGGGACAGGGATTTGGGGGGCAGCCTGCCGCCCTTGGGACAGGGATTTGGGGGCAGCCTGCCGCCCTTGGGACAGGGATTTGGGGGCAGCCTGGCACCCTTAGGGATGTGGCTGCTGCAGGGGTGACCGGCTGTCCTTGGGGACAGAGCTGGTGTGGAGGTGACCGGCTGGCCCTGGCAAGGGGCCATCAGCTGTAGAAGGAGGTTTTAGCCCAGAGCTCTTGTCACAGTGCAGGGACAGCGTGGACTCCTTCTGTATTTTGAATTTGTGCTGGGCTGCTCCCTGGTGCCATCCTGGGCACCCCTTTGCACTCTGTGGCTGTGTTTGGGTTCTTGGTGGCATTTTCTGGCAGGCTGAGGGGGGCACAGAGTGGTCTTTTTGCTGTGCCTTTCTTTCTTTGGCCCCTCACGTCAGTGTGGGGATGCTGAACACCCCATGTTCCCGTGGCTGGATGTGCTGCTGCTGCAGGAAACTCACGGCTGAGGTGTGCTTTCCCCAGCTCCCCACCAGGTCCCCTGCTCCTGCCTCTGCAGTTCCCCCTCCATGGCAGCCTGGGCAGAGTGCACAAGTATCGCTTCACCCTTGGTACAGTAGGGCCTCTTTTTGTTGTTTTTTTTTGTGGTGTTGTTGTTTTTAATTCGGGTTTTTTCCTCCTGTGTACACATCATGTGCATGTGTGCGAAGCTTTTATTCTCAAAAACAAGTTTATTCACTGATGATGTAATAGTGATTGTACTTTTCTTTTGGTTAATAAATTGTCTGCTCAGCTTACTTTGTATGCCAGCCAAAATTAGTCATACCAGTTCTTGGAAAGGATATGAAGAAACTAGTAATAGAAATCATAATCATTTGATCATGAGAGCTATTTGGAAAATAATATTTTAACCAGAAGCATGTCTGATCTCCAAGTCGGGTTTTTGTTGGTTTTGGGGGTTTTTTAAACTACTGCTAAGTAGATTTCTCTGGTATGGAATATTAGAAATTGTATAGTAGTTGGTGATGGTATTTAGCATCCTAAGAGTGGACTTCATCCAGAAATTGCTGAGACTGTCTGAAGGCAGGCTGATATTTATATATATGTACTTTTTTTTCTCTCCTGACATTTAATAATCACTATGTAATAGCTATAAAATGCATAGAAACTACAGCTTTTTTATTTCAAGTGGATGGTGTAATGAAATTGGGTGAAACCATCCATTGAAATTGTACTTTGTCGTACCCAGTGCTTGTTTACAAAGTATTGACGTTTGTCATAAACAGAGATTTAAAGCATCACTGTTATTGTTTGTTGTTTGGTGGAGGCTCTTATGCTGTGCAGCGATAAAGGAAAAGATTTTATTACAAGCTTGCTTAGCATACAAACACGCTGTTCACTTCTGACCAAATATTTGTTATTGCACTAAATGTAATGAAGGTGCCTGCTTATAAAACAATTCTGTATTATATAAGGAAGAGTGGAATATCAGATCTGTTTTTTTACCAGAATACTTCAGGTTTTGTATTGTGTGCAACTTGTCACAATAAACCTTTTTTTTTTTTCCATTGAGCAGTATTTTATTTCCTGAGGAATGTGTTCAGT
This sequence comes from Donacobius atricapilla, assembly GCA_013397315.1. NCBI lineage: Eukaryota > Metazoa > Chordata > Aves > Passeriformes > Mimidae > Donacobius > Donacobius atricapilla. Next base: position 335,486 of record WBMY01004192.1, on the reverse strand, counting down.
GGACAAAAAACAACACACAGAGAGAATCAATCGTGCTTTTCCCTTTGTTTAATAACTCAAAGAATTTCTCTCCCCTTTGCAAATACTTACGTTTATTTGGGAGAAAAATTGGATTCTGGTTTATTTATTTCAAGAACCTGTAACCTTATTTAGTGTTAGAAATGTGTGGTGTGCAAGATGTGGCATACAGCCAGCTCTTGTTACAACTTAAATTATTTCTGCTGTTTTAACCAAAAAATCTGGAGTGGATCTTGCTGGATATGTATGTTTGTTTGTTTATTTTTGAGGCTTTCTTGATCCCTTCCTCACTGGAGTCAGCTGTAAAATATTCTGCTTATTCATCATGACTGAGAGGAGTTGAACCTGGAAGGTTAAAATCCACCAATTAGGACTGTTTAATTTGAGTGTATGTTCTGGAGGCTAAACTGAGTTTAAGTGCTCTTCTTAGAATGTATGTTTTAGAGGGGGAAAAAAAATTACAGTTCTGATCTTGAAAAAGGTTTTAAGAAACATGAGAATGTGCAAGTTTCTTTTGGTGGGAAGCACATTTATGTAGTATTTCTTCTGGGATTACATCACAGTTTTATTTAATTTTAAGGACAAAAGTTAAATTCAATATTTGTGTAAAAGCCAAGGGAAAATGTACCATAAACATAGGAATTTTCTGGTGAGTCAGAGTTCCAAGAATCTGAGATTTACTTAGTCCATTTATTTCAGGACTAACTATAACCATTAGTCATCCAGCCATGAATTTTTACATTTGCAGCTAATTGTACCTAAAAAGCAAACTTTCCCTCAAGGCTTTGGGTTATATAGAATGTGATTTGGCAACCTGCATTTCACATGCCTTTTAGGATCATTGCCCTGGTCCTACAAGTTGTCTTTAGATCACGTATATTTGCTTCAAGTAAACAACTAATATTTCCACTTAGGTGGCAAGAGGAATAAATTAAGCGCTCGCTATTCTGTGATACAAAAAAATTACTCAGCCTGCAGCAAGAGAGGCTTTTTCAGGAGTCAGTGCAGGATGATATTACTGGTTTCTCGGCCATCAGGGAGCCCAGAGTGACATGTTGTATTCTCATCTGATCCCTTCTTGCAGGATGAAGTTATTGCTGTTTCAGAAAAAGTTACTGTGAAGCTCGAGGACTTGGCAAAATGGGCACAGTCCGATTTCTCCAAGTGGAAGTGTGGTTTCCGGGCTGAGGCGGTCCAGCCCATGGATGTGGGGAAGAATGGGCAAAAAGAGGCCTTGACAAGATACAGACAATCCACGCTGAACAGTGGCTTGAACTTCAAAGATATTCTGAAGGAAAAGGCTGACCTTGGTGAGTCTCTCTTACTTTCTCTTGTGGGAAGGGGCCTGTGGGAGAGTGCCTTTTGAATAGAGATGAGCCTGATCCTGCCGTGCCATTGCAGATTCCCAAGGTTTGTCTGAGCCTGGGGCGGAGGTGTGGCGATGAGATACCTGTGTGGGATGAGTGGTGGTGCTGAGCTCATCCCAAGCTCCTTGCAGACTGGTGTGGGGTAACTCTGTCAGACCTGTCTGCATGGCCCTGAGCACCACGGCTCAAACCCTGAAGATGCGCATACAAATGATTGTCACAGGCTCTCCCCGGGGCTCTGCAGGCTGGAGGATCAGGTCAGAGCTGTACACTGTGGGGAGAGGAGGCTGACATGTCTTCCCGAGGCCTCCTGTGGCAGGCAGGGATGAGCAAAGACCTTCCACTTCTCACGTCCCATCTTCCAGAAGCTCGGAGGTGCTCCTGGTGCTTGTCCCGACCCTGTGCAGTCGGCTCTGTGTCTGGTTCAGTAGGGCTGTGTCCCTTCCATCGTGTTGCCTTGTCAGCTTTATGTTGCTGACATCTGTTGCTCTGCGAGCACCCCGCTGTTGTCTCCGCACATCGAGCTGTGCTTTCTTCCCGTTTGTTTTCAGAAAGGGAGTTGGTAGCTCTGCTGCTTTGGATGTTTGCAGACAGGCTTGCAGCTGCGGGACTGCTTTGTTGCACAGGCACTCGCACCTGTAACACCTGTGCTGGGTTCCCAGGTCCAGGGGAGTTGGGTCTCCTGTTGGTAAATGTGCCTCTTTGTGGTATTGGGACCTTGGATGTGGAACGGCTGTCAGAGATGGCACTTTGAAGTGCATAGCAGGGACATTGCTCTCTTCTGCCAAGTTTTTAATAGATGTTTCAAGAGCATCAAGTTTAGGCCATAGTGTGTGAAAAGGTAAGAAATTAAAAGCTAAACCTGATGCATTTGAGGACAAGCTTTTGTATCTGTGTGAACAAGATACAAGGGCCAAGTTCAGTTTTACAGTGTCGTGACTGGGTTGGCATCAAAGCCAAGTTACGTGAAGCTGAAGATCTCTCTTGGAAGATTTATATTCTGCATCTAATTTTTTTGATCTTATCAAATGGTGAAGTGATTTTGTCAATCTCACATTTTACCATTAGCTATGTAGGTTGGAAGATTAAAGTATGATTGGAAGTTGATCTTATTTTTCATTGCATGTCCAGGAAAAAAGCCATGCAGTTCTTTCTCTCTTTGCTTTTTTCTGTGGTTTCTTCTAGTTCATAATTAGATGCAGTAATTTTCTCTGCTATTGCCCTGGTATCTTCTTTACGCACTAGATTTATTTGCATTTGTTTGTTGTGTCAGAAGAATCTTAATGTTTTTCAGACAGAACTTTTGTGTGCTAATGTTTTCTTGTTTTTGTTTTCAACAAACAAAAAAATCCTTGTGGTAAGTTATGAAATTGCTATTATCTACCCTAGGAGCCAGAGAAAATTATCTTTAAGCCCAAAGCTTATAGTTGCATGTTAAGCCTTTCAAAGTAGGGGTTATACTGAAAATGCTCATGGAATGCAAACTGTATGGTAGAATTTTGATAACCCCACATTCTGATGTTTCTCATTTTCAGTTAGTGGCTCTGGCTTTAGTGTTGGGTTGGGGTTTCTTTCAGTAGAAAAGGGAATTTTGGCTAATGTTTGGTTATGACTGCTTTTATCTTCATAATGACTGGCTGACAGGAGTGAAACCGAAGGTTCATAAAGACCTGTAGCTGACTAGATACACTGATAGAGACAATTGATCCAGCCTATTAAGGGAATCAAAAAAATTTCCTAAATCTAGCATTGAGATGATTTTTTTACCATTTGAAAGAGCCAAGAATTTAATCCTATTTTGCTTCCTGGATCTGACACAAAAATTCAGAAGAGTGGTGATCTTTGCAGCTTGTGGAGCAGCCCTGGTTGGTGTCCTGTAGGCCGTCCCTGGGCTCTGGGGTTTGTCTCATCGATGGTGTTTAGCACCGACGAGACAAAGAAGATTTACTTCTCCAGTTGTGAGTGGTTGGTCAGGGTTGGCATTGCTCTGGGCGTTGTCATGTCCCTAGCTGGAGACAAAGGCAGGAGCAGGGTGTGCGGTGTCCGAGGCGTTTGAGCTGTTGGTGTTGTCTCCTCTCTGCCGTGCACTGGCAGCTTTACTGCCTGCTAGGACATGTGCCCACAGACCCTCTCCAATACTCAGTGTCTCACCTGCAGTGATCAGAAGATTTATTGGCTATAACTTCTGCAGCAGGTCTCCAGCACAATGGGATGGGGTGGTCTTTCCTCTTAAAATGGGGTTGTATACTGTCAAGGGGGCACCGTGCACTGTCATGCAAAGGTCCCTCACGTGATGCTGGTGTTTAACCCTGGCTGTAGACGAGGAAGTTGCTGAATCAGGTGTTGAAAAGGCCTAGATAAACAACATGATCTCCTGGACCTCTTTCTTCCCATGAAACGGCATGTTTCCATTACAGAAAAATCCCATAAAAGTGAGTAGATTCTGCAGCTTTTCCTACTAGATGTTTTTGGATCAAGCTCTAGAAGGTAATAGGAAATTATATCCCTATCAAAAGAGTTCAAAAAAGCTTTATAGAAGAAGCGAAATCAGTTTTCAGACACTATCCAGGAGTGGTGAGGATTGAAATAACCCGGATGAAATGAAAAAACATGGCTGATACAGAAGCAGAGAAGTGTCACTGTGCAAACATACTTAATTAAACACGTTGCTGCTGGGAGCAGGGCAGCTTCAAACAACAACCAGGCAAAGTGAGGGCTCATGTGAGCAGCGTACACCCTGTGCCATGTGTTCAGTGGCTCCTGCTTAGCCAAAACTAAGGCAACACCTGGTTAATCCACAACCAGTAGAAACCATGAAAGTCGACCCTAAGTCAAACAAGGTAGTTCTGTCTCCTTTTTTGTTCTCTCTTTCTTCTCTTTTTGTTCTCTTCCCCCTCTTCTCTCTTTTTTTTTTCCTTCTCTCTTTTCTCTCTTTCTTTTCTCTTTGCCTTTCTTTTCTGCAGAAACTGTTGGGGTTTTTTTCTGTAAAATGCTCTTGTTTTTTATCACTAGTGAATTATGCAGAACTTTTCCTTAGGACTGTATTAAATAAAAGATCTTGCAATAGCTTTTTTTTGTGTGTGTGAGCTTTGAGATTTCAGCCTGAAAAATGATTTTTAAGAATTATTTCTTTCTGCCTGTTGAGATATTTATGTTATACATTCTGTCCCTTTCTACAAATATGTCAATACTGAATCTAGCAGTTTATGTCTTAAGACTATTTATAGCTTTCTGAATATTTCTTTCAAATGTTGAGGAAAAATAAAGAGAAACAACAATGCAGCATATAAAAATAGAGTTGCTCAGGAATGTATTATTCATAATGAACATGAGAACCTGTTTTTCCAGAAGAATTGGTCTGATAAAATCATTCACTACTGAGGCCGCTAGTTATTTATTTTTGTCTTTAGAATTATTTAGGGAATTTTTCTTTGTAATAAATGGACTTGTATAGCCATATTTGGTAAACCAGTGGGAAGTCACCAAATGAGGAATTATTTCATTTTACAAAATGTTTAACAACTAAGCAAAGTAAACACTATTGGTTAAATATGGCAAAGTTGCATATTTGTATTCCTTGGGCTATAGTTCGAAAAGAATTCAAATTATTTTATATAACATTGCTTCTTAGAGACTTCCTTTAAGTGAAGTATGAAAGCTGCAGTGTAAGCTTTATTGGCCTATAAATATGTCATTACAGTTGGACTACATTTATATGCTTTGGATTGTTGTTTAAGCCAAGAAAATATGTCTCTACAGGTTGACTTTTTATTGAAACCCTTTGAGGCATACAACAGAATGTATTTTAGGCCAAGGTTATTAAAACAGCATTTTCATTTTTGCTGCAGACTCATTGTCAATTACACTGCCACAAACTGTCTGTGGATAGGCAGTTATGAATGGTTTCATCTCTAAATGTGTCTTTAGAAAAAGAAATAAAAGATAGAGGAGTCAGAGCTGAAATTGAGAGAAGAGACTGAGGGAAAAATGACTGATATTAGTGTTCACCAGCTCTGTTGGTTTGGGTTAGGCGGGTCTGCGGAGCTGCCTGGCTTTAGCTGTGGAACAAATGGCCCCGTCCTCATGCGGGGCCAGGGAGGTGGGAGCTGCTGCCACAGCCAGGCAGTCTGCAACCCTCTGGCTCTGGCACGACAGAGGGCTGGTTTGGTCCCCAAGCTGGCATTGCCACTCTTTTTATCCATCCTGCGTGAGTATCGTGCCAAAATGAACAGTTAAGGTTCCTGCACTGGCAGTGTTAGTAATGGGATGAGCAAGTTCTGGTGAACTGACGGGTGTTTGCTGCGCTTACTTGTTCCTTCAGGTCCAGCCAGGGGAAACCCATAGAAAATTTAGCAGTGAGTCCTGTCCTGTCTTTCATTCCCCACAGTCATGCATTTGAGGGTATAAAATCTGGATCTTTGTTCCCTGTGAAATCAGGGAAGTCAGCTACTGCCCCTAGCTGAGGTGTATACTCCAGCAGTCAAACTTTTCCAGCCTGTAGGTGGTTTTCCAGCAGTTGTTTCCTACTTCTCTTGAAGTAGCTCCTTTGAACTCTCCCGAGGAGCTTGCTGGGCAGAGCTAGGTGCTGCAGGACTGGGTCACCCTCTTATTTCTTGTCTTTACCAGTCTCATAATTTGCATATCTTCACTTGGAAAATTGCAGTTCCTTGCTGGATCTTGCGTTGTCACGCAAGTTGGCCGATCCACAGCAGACTGCAGTGAGTTTGGAAGAGTAGGCAGAGCAGAGATGAGCTGTCTTTTCGGAAGGTGCCAACCACAGTCACCAGCCCCAGCGGGCTCTGGGCTGTTGTGTGGCCGTTCCGATTTCCCTTGCCAGTGGCCTTCAGCAGGTGTGACTTCGCCAGGTGAAGATTACCAAGTTACAATGTAGTCAAACTTCGACATTATCAAAACTGATAATCTGTGGCTGTAGCCTTGTGGTGACTTCTGATCTGACGCCGACTCTCCTTTTTCATTGTTCGTCGCGTGCTGCTCAGTTCAACCTCACCTGCATCGCTTGATGCAATAATTTTCTGACCAACTAATTGTTAGCTATTTAGAGTACAGCCACTTTGCATACTTTGTGCCTGAGTCATGCCTCTCTTCCCCTCCCATTCTTCTCTGTCTGCACTCTTTGCCTCTTCTTGTGCCTTCCTGTCCCTGTTGCCCTAGCTGAATGCCATTTTGATCTTGATAAAGCTCCTATAAGTGTCCCATTATCCCATTTTCCCCTCTCTGCCCTTGTGCACCGTATGGTTTTTTTTGTCTTGTGGGTCAGAGTGACCTCTCTAGCTCATTTTGACCCGCCCAGTTGATGCAGTTCTTTTGCCATAGATGAGGCTATTACATGACTTGCCTGTTGTGCTCCGTGGAGCCTGAATGGAGAACGACGGCTCCCTTGGGAAAAAAGAGGCTGTGGCCTGGCATTTTCTTCTGTGTTTGTGCAGCCTATAGCACATACCAGCACTACTGCAGCAGGGCAAGAACACCAGCAGGCTGTGGAGCAGGAAGCTCTGTTGGGATGACTGTTCAGAGAGGCTGCGGAGCAGGAAGGCTTCATTTGGTTCAACGCCTTCTTTTGCTTTAATTACTGCTTACCTTTGGTGTTAACATGTTTGGGATCAGAGATAACCTGAGGTGCTGAGCAGACAGACAGAGATAAATATTTGTTTTACTTTTGGTCAACCAGTTGGTTTAACAAATACTTGTTGGCTTCAGTTGTTGGCTGCCTTTTAAGTGCTGAAAGGTGATGCAGTTGTTAAGTCCAGTGTACTTCCAATAATTCAATCCTGGAGATGACCCTCTCTTCAGCAGCATTTTGGGGCTCTCCCTCCTCAGTTGCCCCTCTCTCTTGAGCCACTCCTGCTCTCCTCTGCACCTTCCTCCACCTCCCTGGAAGGAGGTTGGTGGGGTCCTTCTGAGGCTGTCTCTCCTTCTTGAGGCCACCTGCTTGCCTGAGCAATGCTGGGATGTTTTAAGTGCTGTTAATTTCTTCCTTTCCCTGGGGAGAGCCCACTTCATTACAAAGGAAGCGTATGAGGGTGACAAAAACGTTTTAATACACAGCACTGACTGTGGAAGCCTTTCACTCGCCACTGGACTGTGTTGAGCCTCATCTATTTGTGATTCTTGAAAGGAGTTTTAACACTGCACACCTCAAACTTCAAGCACGCCTTATCAAAGAGATTTGGATTTCTTATCAAGCTTTGACCCACCTTTCAGCTTTTATAAAAAGGGGGTGAGAGCATCACCTCTAGAAATTGAGGATGTGGGTATTTTGTTCTTTGAAATGTGGAAGGTATGCCAAGAAATGTAAAAATTCCAGGTAACTTCCCTCTTGGTAGCCCCTTACTCACAGTGGCTGTTCACCACCCACCCTGTTCCTGCAGCAGGAACAAGCTAACATGATTATCAGAATTGTGCTGATAGCAGTTATCACTGTGTCAGCATTTTCAATTATGTATTGGTATGACAGGGCACTTTGCTGTTCGTTTGGAGCACAGCCATTTGCAATTGCAGTTCTGGTCTATTCAGAAACATCAGAGAAGGAATCACTGCTGCAAACCAAGAGGAGGAAGAGTTAAATTTTACTGCCTGTGAAGCTAGAGAACTGCCCCACGTTCTCTTAAAGTCAAAGTTGCTGCAGTTTGCACCATCAATAAGAGTTTTGTTGCAGCCTCTGGCTGGAACTGCATCGCCTACATAATTACAAAATAAGTAGATAAAAAAATAAAGACCATTCACAGACAGTGTCAAAGCAGCCAGTGTGGGACAGTGTCCCTTTAAAAATGTTTTATGGCTTTTTTTATTTTTGTCTGTTTTTAGCACCAGGGTTGACCTTGCCAGGCTGTGTAATAACCCACATGTGTCTGCTCTCCAGGATTTTTTCCCTTCTAGTCACTGTTGGATCTTGCATTTAATTCTTACTGACCATGGGTTTTTGTTCCAGTAACTGGAAACGCGTGTGTCCTGTTGCAGTGCTGCTGTGCTCCGAATATGACTTTATCTCAGTGTATGCTATTTTTTCTTTTTTTTCGATTTTCCTTTTTTTTTTTTTAAATCATCATTTTAGAGGATGCTGTTTTTCCTCCCCAGCATTCTCTATCTTCCATTCCTGCTCATATTGTTTTTGGGACCCAGGGGGACCCAGTTTGGGATGTCTATTGTTCAGTGTTGCTGCCCTTCCTTTGCCCAGAACCATGGTGGGATGTGATCAGCGATCTCCTTTGTGTGCCATGGTTGCTGGTTAGATGTGATGATCCCTCATAGATCACTGATGCCTTTTTCCTGTATTATATCCTTTCCCCACAGCCAGCCAAAAATTCGCTGAATACCAAGGTCTGTAAACCTCTGTAATGTTGTGGTATAGTTGGGTGGGCACCAAGGACATGCTCTTTTTCCTGCCTGACTGCTTTCCTGTGCTGTAATTCTGTGCTGCTGGAGCCCAGAGTCCTGCTGTCATCTTTGACTCCAAGTGCTCCGTTAATCAAGTCAGAGCTGTCTTCATACCAGCCCGTGAATCATGCTGGCTTGTGACCTGTACGGCCGTGCTGAGATGCTCAGGCTCTTCTGTGGGTGCTCTTGATACCATGGCCAGATCTGGGTGTCATTTCCCATGCAGGGAGAGGGAGAAAATCCAGACCAAATTTATTCACCACCTCTCTTCCAAGTCTTCTTGAGTTGCTCTTTATTACTCCCATGCCCAGTGAGGCAACTGGCCCTTCGTTTAAAGGCACAGTATGATGTGTCTGGCTCCTCATTATCTGCTTTCCTAAGTGGCTTGGTCCGGTTCTGACTGTGTTGTTGCAGAGAGGCGAGTACTTTTTCTCTGAGATACAATATTCATCTTCTTATAGATGACCTGTCCTGTGTTATGGGAGGTTGTCAGGGAGAGCATCCTTTGTACATCTGAACTTGAAGGTGGCGACTTGCTTTTTATTCCTTTTCTCTTCTTTTTGTGAAGTTGTTTGGTAGGACAGAGGCACAGAGGAGCAAAAGCTGTCAGTGAATGGCCATGTCAGCCTTTATGGAGATCTCAGCAACAGCAGGTGATGGCCCCTCAGCTTGCCAAGGTGGAGCTTTCCTTGGGCAAGCAAGGGAAAGTGGGAGATGGGAACACTAGAAGGAACAGGAAATTGTTGGACAAGATTGTGGGAAGGGGCTTGGCTACCGCAGCTGAGTGGGCAGTAGCGAATGTGCCTTCGCAGCCAGGGATCTCCTCCAGCACTGTGTGTCACCTTTGTGAGCGCCAGGAGGGGCTCTGTAGGTACCCAGGGGTCTACCTGTGGTTCTGGCAGCTTTGCCTTGGTTTAACTGAGTTTTAAGACTCTTGGTATCAATTCTGACTGCTTAATCCCTTTTGGTTAATTTGGGTCATGCTTGTCTCTGCTGGCTTGGTGATCCTTGTGTGATGAGAGCGTTGATAGATGAGGGGGTTTGGGAAGGGAACGGTTAAACCTGGTGTGTGTATAAATTGGAGTGCGGTTTGTGGGAGTGGGTGATAAAGAAAGCATATATTTAAAAACTGTAGCAGCATGAATTGTAACTTACCGGGTAGGTTTTGTATTAGAGAGCCTTGTGCCACAACCTTTATTTACTTCATTTAGTAAAATCTGTACCATGTAAAGTAAGTTCCTCCTTAATTTTAATGCTAATAATAATTTGTTTGTAAAAATGAATCCTCAGCGCTGTAAACCTTCAGCTTGAGTCTGTTTTGCTCTGTAACATTGTGAAGGTCAAATAGTTAATGGCATAAAGAAGCTTTCGTTAGTGATAGGTAATGTGTATGATTTTAGCAGGAGTATATTTTAGCAGCTTGTGAAAAATCAAGGTGAATTTTTACATCTGTGCTCTGCTGCATGGTTGATATATATAGAAGCTGAAATTTAAAATAAGCTTCTAGGAGAGCCCACATTTGATTTTCCTAAACATTTAAATATATGTATCACACCCTCATTTTAAGATGCCGGTTAATGACTTTATGAGCATGTTGGCAGGCAGAGCATTACATGTGGTTTGAGAAATGTGTCTGGATATGCTTGGTAAGCAATATTGTTCTGACAGTGTACTAAAGGCCATCTTCAATTTGACTGTGCTCTACTTTGTTATGCTGTGAAAGAAAAAGATAATTCAGCAGAGCTGAATTGTGCTGTCGGCTGGAGACGCCACACTTCAGAATACAAATATTACTAGGGATAAATGAATCATTAAAAGAACAGTAGCATAAAATATCTGATGAATGAACTCCAGGAGTCTGTGCTGAAATAAATTTAGCATTCACGGACAGTACCATAATATGTGAAATAATAGTATCAGTTCTACATTCAGATGCCAAAAACATTTATGGACCCAGAATAATTGTGAATTACAAGGCTATAAATACATAGAGGGGATTTGGTGATATCATAATAAACCATGAGAAATTCACTAGGCTGGTTTCTAATGTTACCAGAACCTTGAGATATATTTACAACCTTGTTCACACTCCTGCAGTTTTAGGGGGCAATTCTCCTCTCACAACACGTTCGTCATTCCCATTAGTGCCAAGGGGAGTTATGCATGTGTGTCAAGAATGGAATAGATCCCCACACAATTCAAGGATCCTATAACAAATATCTCATTTAAGAAAAAGGTGGGAAACATTGACTCTTGTCCTCCTCCAGGTTCCCCCACGTCCTGTTCTGCTCCTGTGATCGAGGCTAGTGAAGGGAATATTGGTAAAGGATGACAGAGTTGCTGCTGTGTTCCTGAACATTTTATCCACAGCTGCTTCGTTTTTTTCACTTATTATTACTGAGAAACAAAACAACCAAAGCCCAGATGTTCTGGTCCCAGGTTTCTTTAAAGTGCAGGCTAGGGCATTTTAAAAGCCTGTTATAAATATCCAGGGAAGGCTGGGATTGTTGGCCTGTCCTCCAAAAGGAGGCTTCATTGTTGTGGTACCAGACCCATACCCAATAAGAATGGTTAATGAGGAACTGGGGCTGAACCTGAGGTGATATTCAAGAGCATGCTCAGCTTTCAGCTTGTCCCACGTGGCCTGTTTGTGATGAAGCCCGGTGTCCCCTGCCTTGCTGAGCTGGGCTGGTGACAGTCCCTGCAGGTTCTCAGCGGCGTTCGCACATCCCAGTTTCAGGTGGATTACAGCCCCGTGCCTCCCCTCGCAGCGTGTCCCCCCAGCCAGCTGTGCCATGCCTCCGGCCTCATCCTCCTCCTGAGTCACTGGCAAAATACACACGCTCAGTGTGGTGCAGAGCAAGTCTGCTCGGTAATTCCACATTCCTTAGTGTTGCAGGAAGTCTCTTGGCTGAGCAAGCTGCCGTCTTTCTGCTCATCCCTTTCCTGGCTGTACATCCAGGCCTGCCAGGGGCGCATTTGTGGTACTGACAGTGCAAAGGGTCTGTGGCTTCATTTATGTCCTTCCACATGGTTCCTGGTTTTTTACTTTTTGGGTCTTGGTACACTCACCCTCTATCAGTCCATGAATCACATCCTTGAGATATAATCCTGGACCTTCCATCCTTGTCAGCTGATGAAACAAAGAGAAGATAGTTCCAGGATAAAAAAAAATAACAGCAGTGAAGTGGTCCCCAGCAAGAGGGGTGTCCTTGGCAGCCTTGTAGAAGATTCGTAGGCTTTGGTTTATCAGTGATAGGCCCTCACCCCACTGAACCTCGCTTTGCTTTGATCACTGCCTGTTTATTTATTTGTCTTTCTCTCTTGAATTCAATCATGTTTTTGCTATGGCAAGGTCGTGGGGTTATTGATTATTTGTTTTTTGTTAGTTACTAGTGACTTTAACTTGATATTCTTTGCAATATCTGTGTGAGCTCTTGTGGCAAACTCAGTAGACAGGGTATAATGCAATCTTAATGCATGTTTTCTCTTTAATTATTGTGAAACCACAGTCTCCACTTTTCTTTCACACTGAGTATTTCCAAATTAAAAGCTTTGTGGGATGAAAAATTAAATGAGAAGTTACTATAAAAATCTATTTCAAGAATCTCGAATGCTTTAGCTCCATCTTTTTTTTTAGTTTTCTTACTGCCTGAATGACCCTTGTGACAGTGTTTGTCTCTATGCACTTCTAGTCTTGTTGCACAGAGAAAATAGATTAAAAACTCCTTCTACGCTTGTGTTTTTAATCCTCCGTTCAGATACATAAAAATGTGGCCCTGTAAGTTCTGTGGTACAGTAAAAAAAATAAATAAACCAACCCAAATAATTTTGGCAGTTCAAACGCAGAAACTAAAAATAATTTAATCTGCAGTGTGAACATAGTTTCATATTTATACTAGCATCTGGCCTCAGGAATTGAATACTCCATTCTTTAAATAGCTTCACTCTGGCTCTTGAATGCTTTGTGACTAGAACATTACCCTACAGTCATACACCTTGTTTACATATTTCTGTTAAAAGGCAAAAGAACTTACAGTACTTGAAAACATTGGTACAAGCTCCCTCCTCCCCTCTCACCCTGGAAAAAAGAAGTTAAAAAGAAAAAAGTGCGAGTGGTCTGAAAGTGCATTTTAAATTTAGTTCTCTCAGTTTGCCACTGGGCACATATTTTGCTGTCATTTGTATGAAAAACTGGAAGAAAAATTTTCCAAAGAAAATGTGTGCCTTTCCAGATGCCCAACATTAGTCAAACACAAATTTATGTACACTTTATTTGTCTGTTTGTTTTTAATCTGGCAGATGTCTTTGTCTTTAGAAACACTTTGTCTAGAGACAGTGGACAGGTTTTGTTTGGTTGGGTTTTTTACCTGTGTGGTGGAAATAAAGATCCAGATCCCTGCAAAGGAAAAATAGATCAGAATAATGATCTATTCAGAAAAAACCCCATAATAATGGAATAAAAAGGTAACCACTATAAACAGGAGGCTAATGATTAGCTTCTTACAATCTTTAGGGACAAAGTATCTTTTTATAGTTTTATGATCCTTGCCCAGCCTGACTTTCGGAGGAATTGCATTTCCAGAATTATATATTTGTAACTTCAGCTAAGCTTTACAAATTTAGTAGATCCCTATTTAGTGTCTGTTGGTGAATGTAAGTCCAGCCTAATATTCTTACTGCTATTTTTTCATTCACGTGTCTTGAGGTGAACCTAGGAGCAGAAGAGAAAATATCCCATATTTAAACCTTAATCCAGAATCCATTTGGATGAGTCACTAAAACAGAATCACAGTGGTTTGGCCAAAAAAGGCTTCCTGTCCAAAGGGAACATTCCTTAAAATGCTGGCACATTTCCCACAGTGTTTCTTGAATGCATTTTATATGTTGTCTTTGTGCTATTGTAAAACATCAAATATTTCAGCTGCAGTTGGGTGTGTGGGAGGCTCCTGGTATTTCTCTGGACTGGTCAGTGTGAGGGAAGGCAGGGGGTGTCCCTGGGGAGGCGCTCAGCCCCCTGAGCCGCCTCTGCTGTTCTTCTGTGCAGGAGCCTTCCAGCCCAGGTAGGGAGAGCACTTCTCTTTCTGCTGGTAACTCTTCCCTGCTGCAGCACGGGCTTAGGCTTGCTGCTGTGGTGTTCAGAAACATCCTGCGGCAGTGAGAGGCAGGGAAATCAGGCCCTGTCTGCCTTTGTGAAGGGCTTTGGGAGTAAGTTGTTTTGTTTTCCTACCCAGCTATTAGAGCCCTCAACGGGAAAGAGCCTGTAGGATAATGACCCCGCTTGGGTTTTGGGAGGTCGGTGCTCATTTCAGTAGGTTCAGACTAGCCTGGGACAGTGAGGATGTGAGTGCCGAGCCTGTACTCCTCCGCGACTCCCAGCTTTGATCCTCTCCTGATGGAGTGAGAAAGGTGCTGCAAAGCTGGATGGCAGCAGGGCTGAGGATGGTTGGAGGCAGCAATAAGGGCAGCTTCGCTACCTTGCCACTGGGATTTTTGGTAGCCTTCTCTGCAGGGAGGGTTGGTGCTCATGTTTTACTTTTTTTTCAGACCTGGGCCCTCTGACTTGCGTATAGTGAGTGCAAATGGTGCAGCACTAAGGGTTTGGTGACTTCAGACACCATGTGATTCTAAGGCACAAAACATTTGATTTATTGAGTAAAGCCTATTTAATATCTTAAAAGCATAGAGTAGGAGATCAGATGTGAGTCTAGCAGCCTTAAAATATATTCCCTGACAATGTACTTAAGAATGTTTAGGTCTATATGAAATATACAGGAAATGAGGCCAATTTTTTTTTCCCTGCTGTTTTGATGGCAGGGTCTGCAGGGGAGACAGAGAGAGTGTGGACAGGAATTCATGTGTTTGATAATGTGAGCCCAGCATATTTGCACAAATGGAATAGGAGCATTTTTCACCCTCTGCTGCATTTTTCACTATTAGTAGTTTCTCTGCCTGTTTGAGAGACTATGACTGATCAGATTTATCAGCAAATCCATGTAAGTAAACCTGGAAAGTGATTGCCTCATCTCTGGCCAGTTGTGTATGGTGTTTGCACAAAGCAGTATCTCTCTGCCTTTTCTGGTGGCTTAGGAAAGCACAGAGAACTAGTTTTTAACAACCATAGATGAAGAGAGTCTGCTGTCCTCTATCAGACCCTTTTTCCCTCATCACCTTGTCTGTCTACTAATAAGGAGAGGTTTATGTACATTTACTCTGAGAATACTTGTTAAGTGTTCTAAAACAGAAGACTTTCATGCACAGTGAAGCAGAAAAGCTGTTGCCAGGAGGACTTGTAATGACTTCTGATCATGCTAATGTCTGACCACTGTCTTCTGCTGCAAAATTAAATTTTCTCTTTTTTTCTCAAGAATGTCAGACTGCTTAGTGTATGACTGGTTTTCTTAAGGAAGCACTTAATTGTCTATGTTTTAGGAGAACAATACAATTAAAGTTCTTATATGAAGAGGAAGATTGTGCCAACAGTGCCTGGAAATTATATTGTCCAGGCTGTAAAAACATACTGGAAGCATTGTTTATACCTTGTTGGACATGTGGCAGATTTCCTATTTAGTCATGTAACGCGCCTTGTGCAGCAGATGTTTTTAGTTGGGCAAGTAACAAAAGTTTTGCAAATGTTTGTTTGGGTGGGTAGAAACTTGGAAAATAAACTGTGGTTCAGTTTTCTCTGGTTACTGCAGTGGTTTTGTCCACTGTATTACTTAAGCTTCTTATGGTTATAGCACCTCCAGCTGCAGCACAAGCTCTCAGGAAACAAGCCCTTGTTACAGGTGGTGCAAGGGGCGCCTTAAGCTCAGTGGGGCTGGCAGGGCACGTTATCTTCATCACTGAAGGTTATCAAGACACGGCGCAATGGGATGGCAGTCATAGAAAAAATGGGATTCCAGTTTCCACTGTGCTCCTTTTTCCTCAGAGATGTCTGTATGGATTGCATGTGGGACAATTCTGCATGTGCCTCCTTGAGATCTTTGCCCCAACTATCCATAAAAATTTCTCGCCATGTCCACTTCTCAGTCAGTTCACTGGCCAGGTTGCCCAAATCAATACAGGGAATGAGGTTCCTTGGAGGAGCATTCCCTTTCACTTGGTAAAGTGTCTCCAGGTCCATGCCAATGGTTGCTGACTCCAAAGGCAGGAAACCCTCTTGTGTATGATAGCCTGAACACAGAGACCAGATTGATACCAGAGTGGATCCTCAGTTTTCATTTGGTGCTAAAACTTCAGCCAGAATCTGTCTTCAGAATCACTTCAAACTTTTCTTTCAATTAGTTTATCTACATAGCTGGTATCAGAAGTGCAGTTGCATGTAAAACAGTTGATTTTTTGTTTCCAGGGTCAAAATGTTGAGGTAATAGTCACCGCAAGGCACTCTGAAGCTCAGGCCTTCCTGCCATAGTGTCTCAGAATAAATGTCCTGGTTTGTCATTCTGTCTTGCTGGCTAAGTGCTGTGTAATTCCTGTTGAGCTTGGAGACCCAGTGCAGCAGAGCTCAGGTGACGTGCTCTTCCATTGTCAGGAATCCACAGCACAGCCAAAAGGGCAGCTTCTCCAGTACTGTTGCTGGACTTGGTTGGGAGTTTGGGAGAGCATTATTTCAGTCGTTGTTTAACTGCCAGAGATAGTCACACTGAAGACCTTGCTATGGCACATTCTGGCTTTAGTAAGAAAGATTGGTTATTTGCCCTTTCCCTACTAATTGTGACTTCTCCAGATTTTGCTTTCCCTTCCTGTTTTCAAACCCTCTGATATTAGAGGCTTGAATTGCATCCTCGGGCTTGTCCTCATGCTGGTGCAGGAGGAGGCAGCTCGTGGGCCAGGAACAAAATGCTTGGCATCTCTCAGAAATTCCCATCTCACTTGCATCTGGTACAAGTGCACCCTGCGGTTTATTCAGTAGCTCATCATGAACACTGTGGCTACTGTGCAGTAACTATTCTTTTGCATATTCTGTTCTTCCTGGGTATTGTAGGAATTACTGCCTCAGTTGCGTACTGATGAGAACGATTAGATGAGAGTGAAATGTTATGGGTCATTAAACAAACAAACAACCCCACCTCCATTTTATTGAAGGTACCTATAAATCTCATCAGTTTTCTGCTTTACAGCCAGTTGATCAAGGATCTGTGTGAAAGGGCGGGCTGTTGGCTTAATGCAACTCAAACTGCTTTAAGTGGCTGTGAACTACTTTTATAGTGCTACCAGTCTATTTCATTTCCAGAAAGTGAAAGTTCGAAGTAGGTCCTGAATCTGGTTTCTCACATGTGAGATCATTTTGCTACCCATGACCTAGAAACCAACAATGAATGTGTAAATTACAGACGAGAAGAAAATTCAGAATTGACTGTAAGGTGAATGGAAGTTGAATAATTCCCTGAACTTCAACTGCAAAGAGAAGAAAAGATCGCTAAAACAGACTTCAGTATGGACAAAGAAAATGTTATTTTAGTATAGATTAAACTCATGACTAAGATATAGATGGATTATTGTATCTGTTTCAGATGTAATTTCGTGCCTGAGAATTTACATTGAAGGCAAACTGCTCTGGATTACATTAGCAAAGGCCCTGTTTTGCTGTCAGTTTAATTAAATGGAAACTGCTGGCAAGGTGACCTCAGTAAGTTTATAGAAGCAATACTATTTTGTATGTTGAAGCAGAAAACTGTTAGGTCTTGCAGTTGGAAAGGGACACAGAAGTGAAATCTGTGATTCATTCTTGTTTACAAACTCCCAGATAGTATGCAATGACCTTAGTGATAAATTAGCTGCAATTACACGTTATATGAGGTGGGCTTTACAATAGCTGCAGACTTCATGGTTATGAGAACCATGACCTTTGACAGGGAGGTTAGAACATGAAGTTTTTCCAAACAGTGCCTGGATCTTCAAAAGTATTTGCATTTCCTTCCCTATTTCATGTGAGTAGATTGACAAGATGTTTGGTGGGTGTTCTGTTTGCTCACCACAAGATTGTTGTCAGGCAGAAACCCCCCAAAACAAAAAAGCCCGCCCTTCAGGAACATTGATTTATCTGTTAACTGTGTCTGGCATGCTGCCTTTTGGCTTTGATTTCAGAGAGAAACATATTTGGTTACTTTAATAGGCAAAAGCACTGAACCTGACTTGTAGGGGAAAAAAATTGTTTTCTTTCCCTTTCTCAGTTCTGTTTATCGGATCCTGACGTACTGCAGCGTAATTGTGCAACAGTTCCAAGTTGGAGTAAAGAAAAGTAGAACTGGATGTCAGGCTCCATCAACCTCATTATTTGAGAGCCAGCTTTTCTGGGTGACTCAGTGGGACTGAAAATGCATGTTTATGCCAGTTAATAACCACCCTGTGACACCATCTCAGATGATATCAAATGCTTTTTTGTTCTCAGGAATAGTTCACATCACCTATTTATATCTCCTCTTTTTATTTATGTTGTTTTTTTTATCTTAGAAATTCTTGCTGAGCTGGAGTTGACTTGCCTTTGCCCCCCAGATGTATTTGTTCACCCTTTTTTGCTTCTTTTGGATATACTGAAAGAAAAGGATATTTTTTTCCTGTATTCTTTGACCAAGGAAATCCAGGTCTTACCAGTTTTCAGCTACTTCTCTAATTTGACGTCACAGTGTGCGAGAGTAAAAGTTGAGAATTCGTGAAAGTAAGTTTTTTAATCGTGTTACGGTAATTGTATAATTTATTCTGTATGTATACACAAACAGAAGGTGATTACACAGACATATGCTGATGACTACACAGTCATCTCTGGTGAAACTGCACGTATCTCCTTCTGTGTGTACATGCCACTCTTATTTGCTGCTGAGCTCCAGTACCCATAAAGCACTTGGCCAAAAGAGTGTATTTTTGAAAGGCTTAATGTTCTTAAGTATCAGAAGCAATATAATACATAGTTCGAGACCCACAAAGATCAAAAGAGAAAGAAGGAAGAAAAAGGGTTTTTAAAAAAACAGTAATAGCAACAAGAGAACAGAACGAGGAGATTGTTGGGAGACCTCCGTCCCTGTGAATGCAGTTGTTTTTTTCAGGGAAGCTGTAGGAGGAATCCATGTTTCAATATTAACTTCAGTCATGCTGTAGCCCAGTGCCTTCAGTAAGCATGAAGCCCTGCATGGCTGGAAGGTAGATGGAGATGAGATTTGGAAAATGGTTGCGTAACTGTAGGTGAGGGGAGGGAAGAAACTCTTCAGCCGCCATCAGTGCTTTTACCTCTCCCAGGAACACGATGTAGTCCATCCCAAAGCACCTCCTGGTGTGTTCCTACGTGTGTGCCCACGTCTGCTTGGGCTTCTGCCTTAGCTGGGCAGTGATCTTGCGAGGCGAGGCTCCCAGTGGCACTTGCTTAGCAATAATTAGAAATAAACTGACAAGAAACAAACTCTCTTCACATCCAGGAGCCGTCCATCAAAGCTGCTCCCCAGCTCCCACTTAATGTGTGCTAGGGGTAGAAAAAGAGAAGAAAGGGCCAGGTAGTTTTGATCCTGACAGTGGTGAGGTAAGAAGCGCAGAGAGGTTGGGGAGGAGTTGGTGAATTACTTTGTGTGGGTAAGTAGCAAAATACCTAACACGGTGGGACAAGAAGTGCTCCGTTGGCTTTGCTTCCCGGGAAGGAGGGACTGAAGCTGCCTCCCCCTGCAGCTTCTGGCAGGACACACCGCCCAGGCAGGCGTTTGGTGGGCTGTGGAGAGTTGCTCTGTCCCCTCAGCCTGGCTCCCCGTTACCCTGGTCCCACTGCGGGCGCGTCCGTCGTACTGGGGAATTGCGGGATTCCTCAGTGGGGCTCGGCCCGTTGTCTTGGAAAGCTGTAAGAAGGTGAAATCTTCGTGGAAGAGATGCCTTTCAAAGCAAGTGGAAAGGAAAAAAGACTTTCTCAGTTGTAGTGGTGGTAAGACTCAAAGCCGGTAAAAAAAAAAATCAGTCTTGAGAAAGCAAAATGAAATTCTTTAGCAGCTAGTTTATTTTAGTTTTTCTTTTCCTGTTCTGCTTCGTGACAGAACTTCAAATAATTATGTTGATTTATGATTACAGGTATTTTAAATCTGTAGTATGCTGAAACAAAGCAATGCCAGCTTATTGTTTCTGGCCCTTTCCAATTATACAATTGAATTTAGGCATGTAATAATGTTACAACAGAAATATCCATCATGATGGATTGAATTTCATGAAGTACAACACGAGAATATTTATAGCTCCATTCTTAAAGCTGCCTTTGAGTCAAAATATGCCTCGATATGGCCTTTAAATTAAAACACAAGAAAATCGGAAACTTTTTTTAGTCTAGTCCCAAACATACCACAACCCATTACCTACACAGGAAGGGGGTGTAGGTTGATGATAAGCAGAAAATGATAGAATGGAGTAATTATTTCCGTTAGAAAATGAGGATCCAGCATTATTTGTACAGTAACACAAAGTCATTATTTGGCTATGCCGCTGTAATGAAACAATAAAGATCACACTTAATTTAAGTATCAATTCTGAAGAGACTACCATTTTAACTATTAAAACAAATTTGAATTGCTAGTGTAGTTTCCCACTGTTTTTAAGCAACTGGAGTGGGCAAAACCTCCCCTCCTCCCATCTCTGTTTAAATGCAGACCTTTGGCATTCCAGAAATCTGACCTTGTTTGTAGGGAATGGCTGATTTTTCTATAATGTAATATGAAGCACTCTTGTGTTTTGATTCCATGAACTAGTGAGTTTAATGTTCCAGCTTGCCATGATAAGGATATGATCTGGTTAGAGATAGAAACACTAAAGGAAATTAGCTATTGTACTATTCTTTAACATATTGTTTGCCTAGCAGTTTCATTTAGAATCGTTTGGAATAATCCTGGAGTACCTTTTTAAAGGAT
This sequence comes from Donacobius atricapilla, assembly GCA_013397315.1. Lineage (NCBI taxonomy): Eukaryota > Metazoa > Chordata > Aves > Passeriformes > Mimidae > Donacobius > Donacobius atricapilla. The sequence goes on along the minus strand of WBMY01004192.1, from coordinate 314,833 downwards.
TTTTTTTTTTTTTTTTTTTTTTCTTTTTTTCTTTTTTTTTTTTTTGGTTGGCCTGGATAAAAAGTGGGGCTTTACGATATTTCTCCTAAAATAAATGTGAGGCCGCCTCATTTATAGTCAGCATGCCTTGATTACTTGCAGACATGCTGGAAATTTACATGCGCTTTTCTCCATTATAAAACACTGATCTGTTCAGATCATTAGCTCCCTCATGACTAGAGGTTGGCAGCATGCCAAGGCAGGCTAAATCTGTGGCTGTAAATCGTGAGTTGAAATAGCAGAAAGTAGATTTCTAACTTAAAAAGTGTAAACAGTTTGGAAAATGAAGTAATTTTAGAGTATGATTGATTGCCTTAAGACTGCACTTTAAATTAGCCCAGGGTCTCCGCTGCAGATACATGCACTAACTGCTCATTATATATTTTCACTTTTCTTTGGAACAATAGCATTGTTGGTAGGCTTCGAAACAATGTATGTTTCTCCTGGAGTGACCTTTGAGGAAATGAATAGTTTTATTGTGTGTCCATTACTTTGCCTGGAACAACATTTCTGAGTTATTAATTTGCTGTGGTCTATAAATAAAGGAATCAAAATGCAAAGCAGCTGTATTATGCTGCATATAGTTCATCAAACTTGTGTTTAAACATCACCATTTGAGATTGGTAATGCACTGTGTAAATATATTTTTTTTTCCCTCTGAAAAAGAAGGAATGTTTTGCCTAGCCTGGAGATTGGTCCTTGAATCTCATAGAAGCAAAAATATTATTTTTAGCACAAACAATTGGTGAATGTTCTGCGGGACTGCTACACTGCGTTCTGTCTTTCAAGGACCTCGCTTCAGTTAATTGTGTGTCCCTGGGATATGGGGCTGTGGGCTGAAAGGAAAGGAGTCATTGAAAGGCGAATTCAGGAATGTGGGAGATGTTTGTTAGATTTGGAGTGTTAGAAGTTTAGGGCATCATCTGCCCGGCTCTGTCTGCAGTGCTGGGGAGCAGTTAAGCAGTGGGTGATGGAAGAATGCAATATCTGGTGTCTTGTGAGCGCTGGCTGTTTGCAAATGGTGGCTGAACCATTTGCTGCTCTTTCCCAAGGAGACATGGATAATGTTCCTGCCTACCCAGGATGTCTGAAATCACAGGAGTTTCCAGTGTGGAGCAACACCTCCGTGTAACTTTGTGGGTGTGGGCACGTCACTTACATGTATGTGCTAAGCATATAGACTGTGTGCAGCCAGGACTGTGGGCTTTGGCCATTCCAGAAATGAGGAATGTAAAGCTATTAAACTGACATTAGTGGTGGTTATGAACCACAATAAATAGCTCTGACTGCTTGAATAGAATGTATAATAAAGACTCGTACCATTTTTTATCAGTGTGTTTTTCATCCCTTTCCTTTTTTCTAGATTTGCTATCTAGCATTCAGTAGATACATAGGTCTGTTTTGTTGTTCTTCCGGAAGCTCCTTTCCCAGAGAAAAATTTTTTCCCAGTGTTATTACCCCTCCTTGATCTTTCCTTTCTCCCTCCACGTTTGAAATGAAGATTTGCACTTATGATAGAGGTATGGCTGAGAGGTCTGAGCACAGGTCTGGGAGCCAGGACCTGCTGAGTGCTGAGCTCAGTGACTCATTCGGTGGCCTTAAGCAAGTCAGAACATCTCTGATGAGGTTATTTCATATGTAAAACAGGGGAAATAATACTTATCTGTCTACCTGCCTCATAGGAATACCCTGAGGACTAATTAGCGTTCATTAAGTGCTTTGAAATAGACAGTGCTATCTATTATTAGAGCGAGTTCCAGACTAGCAGATAGTGTTAGGATTGTTTCTTACTTGGGCTCCTTCCTTTCTGCTGGGTGTGGGACCAAAGCGGATCGGGAAGCGAGCACAAGCCGCCCGGTGTTTCTGGGAGATGGGCTGGGTGCTGCCGGGCCCTTCCTAGGCAGTTTTCACTGGAGACGTAACGCTCTCACTGGAAACTTGGAAAGAGAGTTTGCCTAGAGAAAAGAGTGGGAGGATACTCGCTTGTTCTTCTCCTCAGCTCATAGGCATAACTTGTCCTGAAATCCTTTCTCACCCTGCCTCCACCTGAGGCCTTTTCCGATAATTCAGGTAGCGCGGCTTCTCCTCTTTTCCCGGGATGGTTTCCTGGTCCTGCCGAAGAGGAAGAGAAATCCTGTTTTAGTTCTCAGGAGGAGCGTAGGGCTGGGTTGCTATGTTCCCATCGCAGGGAGCCCTTTCTTATTCAGAAAGCCGTTCCTCTTTCTTGAAGAGCAAATGCTTATATTCTTTTCCTTCTCTGGATAACAGACTCCTTTACAAAGTCCTTAGAAGGCAAAATCTAATTTTGGGTATAGGATCCTAAACTCTGCAGGTGTGTGTCTGCTTAAGTCTGGGAGTCTTTTCATCATCATAACAAGGAGGGTTGTCACCTGACCGGCAGCTTCTTTTGTTCTCTGATGCATCTTCTCTCACCATATCCTTTTGTACCTCTCTTAGAGATGCCATAATAATCTAGTTCAAAGAACCCAGCCCTGTTCTCACTGAAGCCCACAAGCCTGGTCTTTCTACCAGTGAGACTAGGACTCGGTCCAAATTACCTGGAGAGAAGCTTTATTTCTCTCCATTTGCTCCTCACGCATCTCTCAGGCCATGAGTAATTTGCAGTGAGACAGGAAAGCCTGTGTGAAATTTTCCAAGGGAATTTTCTCTATTTTAATAATGTTAATGAGATTGCTTAACACTCCATCGGCTTTTTCAGTGCATGTTACTGGGATTTTGGTGCTTTCTGATTTTCCTTCAGTCCCAGAAGGGATGGTAAGGCCCTTACCTTAAAAATGGGACTGAAGGCTCATATCAGCACTTGGACCCATTGTTGAACCTCAGTTCTGCAGAAACATTTTTGCACAGGTATTGGTAGATACAGTTTTGAGGAGGTTCTCTGCCCCTCCTCTTGTGCCTGCAGGAAGGGGAATGGATCAGGAGAAATTGTCCCACAAGCTCTCAGATGCCTGCAAATAATTGTTTTTCCGTAGAAATGAGGCTTTGCCCCAGGAATATCTAATGATACGGCCTTGGTCATACTGGAAGGCCCTGGCGTTGCTGAATTTCGGCACGGTTGCTTTGTTCGTCTTACATTGCATATCACTCAGCTTTTGGTTCTTGTGCCCTAGACAGAGGTGTAAGTTAGCTCCCTTGTCTTTTAGACCTTCTTCCTATTATTGCCTTTCAGCTCCAGTCTAACTTGTTGTGATACAGAACAGGATTAAATGAGCAACCGCAGACTTAGGAGCACCCACAGGCTTACTCATATGCCTGTAACAGCTTTTAAGGCTGCATTAAAAGGCTACATACATGTTGTTTTTCAGAGCAACAGTTTGGGGGTTATTTGGTGCCACATAAGTTCAGTCAGGAGGTGAGGGTTTCCCAGTAGCTGAGGAAGTGTGGTACAGGGTAGCTGGGTCAGTGGCCTGGAGTTTGGCAGCTCCCATCTCACCTTTCCTCACAGTCTTCATGCTGAGTTTGATCTCTTCACTGGGAAGGAGGGGAACCTGAGTAAAGGTTCTTTTGGGGAACAGGTATGTGCTCCATTGGGATGAGACAGAGGACAGCAAATTCTTGGAAAAGTATATATTACACTAGCGTTTTTGTAATTGCTCTTTTTTTAAGAAAAGAAATGGCATTGTGTTTCTAATTCCAATTCTGTGTCACTCCTGGGTTTTAGCACCATTACACTGCAGATGATGAGTTTATCTGTAAAATTCTTAAACCGTGATTTTTGTTTCCCAGCTTGACTTCTTTTTCTCTTCTTGTCTTTGATTGGCTTCCAAAAAAGTTATTAACATGTAGCAAAACAAATACAAGGGGCCGCTGAAGCTTATTAAAAATGGTTTCTTTTGTTCGTATCTGGCAGTTGACAAATTGTGTTGTGCTCTATCTTATCTGCTCCCATGTGAAAGGTTACATGAGAAAATGGCTGCAAATAAATTGCTATTGAATATTGTTGAAGACTAAGCATACAGCTTCTCTATTAAGGACCTCTTTTAAAGCTCTCTATTCAGACTCCCCCCTGCATGTCTCTCTAACACTTGTCTGTTATATTATGTTTGGCACAGAAGGAAACATTAAACAGAAAAGCAACATCTGACTGTGGTGTTTCTAGACCCTATTATCCCTCTGTCAAATGTCCACATGAGCAGGGTACAATTTTTGTCTATATTGATGATGATTTTTGAAGGCTTTACAAACTGTCTTCGTAAGTGAAGTGCTAGAAACAAATGAAATTGAAAAGCATATTTTTACAGCTTTGGAAATCTTACTTAAATCAGTGTAACGAGCCGCGCTCAGTAAAATGTAATTATTCTCACTTCTCCATGTGTCAAAGAAATCAGCAGTATGGTTAGGGAGGGGAGGGTTACAGTGAGCTTGTTATTTTTATACAGAGCCAGATACTGCTTGTGTGTAGTAAATTGTAAATAGTAGATAATGCAGTTTTTATGTGTATTAAATACCCTGCAAGAATTAACAGGGTTGTTACTTCATTAAGGGTTTCAAAGAGGGCATAAACGTCAAAAGCAGGGCTTGACTGTTTAAATCACTGGACCATTTCCACCCTCCACCCCTCGAGTCGCAGCTCTGGGACCAGCAGCTTCTGCCGCTGCTATTTCGAGGAGGGCGCAGTTCCTCCGAATTTCCAGAATGATAATGAAAGAGCCCCGTGTGAGACACCAAAATAAGGCTTTTGACTCATACTTCTGGGTGCAGTGGAAAATGAAGGCGGTTGATTCTGCCACAAGGAAGAGGTGATGAATCAGTCCCTTATAAGTACGGCTGCGTTTCCTTGTCTGTCATTTATGTTTGAATGGTGTGCAGAGGTGAAAGAGAGAGGAGATGACGGAAGACCTGGTTAGTCTGATATTAAACCCAGTAACTCAGTTTAACTCTCAGCGACTTTACACTTCTTTTCAGTTTTTCATGCCACGCAAGTATGGATTTGTCCTGGGCCTCTTCAGCACAGGAGACAAATAACAGACCATGAGATTAGAATTCATCAGTCCAGAGAATATCTTGAGGAAGAAACAGTTCTGTCCTGAGCACTGAGTTGGGGAATCTGTTACATCTTTGAGCTTATTGTTCCAATGGTTAATTATCACTGCTGTAAAAATGTGTGCCCCTCTCTTACCAGGGGCTCTAGTTGCATGTTTCCCTGCCAGAGTAGAGTTTTTCATCCTCCTCCAGTATTTTCTCTCTACAGTGCTACACGTAAGAAAGGGGGGGACCAAGACACATGATCATAGAAATAGTAATAATATTACAGGGGATGAGAAGGTGTTGTAGGGAAAGTTAGTGGATGTGAGGATGTGCCCTCCCCCTCACAAAGGTGCTCTAGGGAATGTATGACATCAACCTCAGCTGTAGTACTTGTGTTCATAGCAAAACCCCCATGCTCAAGTATTTGCAGGATCAGGCTTTATTTGTAAGTACTGGAGTGTAGTTCAGTGGTATGTTGGATGGTGTTCAGGGATTGCTGAAAACAGTGCATTAAATAGCACTTTGAATTGCAAAGTGCTGGTTCCGTTTTGTCTGTGAGAATGATAACACTTATTATCTGATTGTTCCCTGTGCAGATCTCACCTCAGGAAAAAATTAAATTATGTTTGAATTCAGCTAAAGCAAAGTATATCATTATTTTCTTTCGTTATTAAAAGGGATTTTTACTGTTTGTTTGTTAAAACTGAAGCAGCTGCCATGTTAGAGCCTTAGATGATGTAAAAGCAAATACAGAGGCAGAGCCATTTACAGTACAATTGGCTTGTTTAATGTGATTTAATTCCTCTTGTTGGCATCGTCATATTACCAAATTATGTTTTCAGCTCCCCTCCCCTTTTTAATTCTGTCTTCTTTTTGTTATCAGCAGAATTGAAGCTTCTTATAAGTAACCACGACAACCAGGATAAATACTTGTTTTAAAGCTGATGCACATTCAACCTGAATGGTCCGCATGACCCAGAACATTCAAGAGGACAGGCAGCATGTGCTCCCTTCTACAATCAATCTCCCCCTTCCCCCCATCTCCATCTGCTTTAGGAAGCTAATAGGGCAGTTTAAAAACCTTTTATATCAGAGTGGATTTCTGTAGCCGTCCATGGCTGTTTGGACACGGGCTGGCCTGTGCTCGTGAGCTGAGGAGTAAGGAGAGAAGGAAATTTGGGGAGGCAGGGAGCTGATTTCACAGCCACATCCCCAGTGTCGGCTTGCTTTCCTTGGGTTCCTCCAGCTGTTGTCATGGCAGTCACCTGCCCTCGGTGGGAGGCTGACCTGCTGCTCTGCAGACCCCTCCGAAGGGGAAGATAAACCCGCCTGGGCAGCAGCTGAAGAGAAGGAAGGAGTGGCTGGAATTTCGCGGGACAGGGAAGATGGTTGTGGAAGAGGGGAGCCTCAGCACAGAACCACCTGGTCCATGCCCTGTCGCTGGTGGAGCGAGGCAGCCTGGCCGGGGCGACCAGAGACAGTCACTTCCGGTTGAGGACGCTTAGGGATCCCTCACTTACCCAGAAATTTCCCAGCAAGAATTTCTGCCGGGCCTCTTTGCTCTCCCCTTGCACACTAAGTTGCTTGATGCTGTAGAATAAATCCTTTAAGCTCTCTCTGTCTCAGTTTCTCTCTCTGTGTAATGGGGATAATAATTTTTATTCATCTCCATAAAGCAGTTAGAGGCCTGTGGATGGAAGGGTTATATAAAAGCTGGGAATGACGAGTGTCAGTCACTCTTCTTTTGAGTCTGGAAACACCTCATAAGGTTTATGAGGCACTTCCTAAGGTGCAGGAGGATCCTGGGAGTGCAAGGTTGGAGCTACAGTTTGAGTCACTGAATATAGGATTAGGGTCTGAAAAAGGATGTGGAATACCTGGTTGGAAACTTTTTCATATTTAATGTCTTTTGTCTTCTTCAAAAATTGGATTTAGGATTTGAATTTCAAGTGATTTAGCGATATAAATATTATAGAATATTTGATTGTGTGTCATTGATCAACATATTTAGGTTTGTCCCCATTAATTAGGAGTCGAACAACTCTGATCCGAATAACGGAGTGTAAAATGTTTTTCAGCCATGTGCTTTAAGTGTTAGATGATGCTATCTTTTTTTTTTTTTTTTCATTACTGTATTGCTGTTCAGTTGAACAGTAGTTTCAATCTCCAGTAGATTTGTAAGTATTCTCTTTCTTTCAAATGTTAAACTAAGCTTAGGAATTCATTGAAAGGCTGATGCTCTGCTGGCAGTGTGACAGAAAACGGAGGGCCGGGGAAGTGGCATGAAATTCTGAGAATTAGCTCTGTCTCCTCCTTAAAAGGGGAGAAATATCTGACACATGCAGAAAGGCTGTACATTTTATTCTCACTATTGGCAGAAATGACTTTTGCCTTTTGATCAGTTTAAAAGCAGAATCAGGCAGGCAAACATCAGAATTACAGGCAACTTGTTAACACCATCATTATCTGGTAAACATAAATGTAATCACTGTGTTCTATCCTGCAACACATTGCCTTTGTTCTTGATTGCATTAGCATTCAAATAGAGGGGGGTTCTCAAAGCAAGGATGAGTAGCTTGGGTCCTGCCGACAAAGAGGTATCCCTGTTGTGTCAATAATTTACCCAAATTTATTTAAAACCAAAACCACAGATTTCCTGTCCCATCTCATGTGGCTAAATCATTACTGTATTTGCATTTATCTGTGAGAGAAATACGATTCTTAGATTAATATTTTTAGGTCTTGTGATTAATTAGGCAGCTGAGGCATACCAAGTGTCTTTACTAGAGTGAATAAAGACCGTGGGAATGAGAAGGCAGAGGGGATTGGAAGAGCTGTGTTTGAGAAGTCTTTCCTAAGCGCCGGAGAGAGGGTGGATGGGTGTGCTAGGGCATGCCTTGTGACAGTGATGCACCTACCTGAACTCCTCAGCTGTTGCTCCCAGTCCACAGCAGATCCCTACTGTGGGGCATTGATTCCTGCTGTGGTTCTTAGCCTTGCGTCTGTGCAAGGAATTCTGTGTGAGAAGTGGTCAGGCAGGAGCCAGGGGTAATCCTCCCATGAAGGTTATTTCACTGGGAGAGCTATTCTTTTCTGCACGGGAGTCCCTGGAGGTGTAGGCAATGACTGTCATTGCTGCTTGGCCACCTGCAGTTACCTTGGAAGTTTGGAGGTGTTTGGCAGGTTATAGCTGAATTACGATATGGGAAGGTGTTCTCATTGCATCACTCCTCTTTAAGATTCCTCTTAAAGATTCTGAAGTCATAAAGACCCAGTTTCTTATTCTTCTTTGTGGTTATTCTTTCATCATTCCACTGTTTCTGTTGCTTTTGGACCTTTTGAGAGATTCAGGGTTTTTAGGTAGTTGTGTGGTGAGTTCATTTCTGTCTGCTGAAAACTGTGCTGACTTTCTTTGGGTTTTTATTGGAACAGGCAGCTCTGAGCTGTGTAGGGCCTGTCTGACCTGCAGATACTGGTTTTGAAGGGTGAGCTACACATCTTTGCTTCATCTACACCTGTGTTCTCCTGCCTGTACTGCAGAAAGTCATTGCCAGAGGAGCAGAACGAGAAGGAGAGCTAGATCTTAACAGCTGGAGGGTCTTGGGAGGTCAGTGAACACGCTGCCCCGCAAGAGTCAGGAGACCTCCCATCAGAGGGATCGGAGCCGCGCTCGCTCAGCGCGCACCGGTCCCTCCAGACATCCCCGTGCACGCTCCATTACCTCCGTATCGCCTGCATATTGATGATAATGGTCAACGCCATGCACACAAGCAATGATAAACTAATTATGATCTGTGAATCCTCTGGGAGACCCCCTTAGTAACGGCGCGTTATGAAAGAAGGCAGAGGAGCGAGGGCACCGTGTGGGAGAGGAGCCTGATGGACAGAACCCTGCAACTTCCTTCATTTTCTCTCTGTATTCCAGATAGCTCCCTTGCTCAATTTGCTACCCACACACCAAAGCATTGTCCCATTTTATCTGGTTCCCCTGATACTTCCATTGCTTATCTTATGAAGATCTGTGTCAACATTTATCAAAACAAATGGCAAGCCTGGGACCTTTTAAGTAGTTTTTTTAGTTAATAAAACCAATCTTCTACTTCTGTTATGTTAAAAGTACATTATCTTTTTATTACAAACTCTCTACAGCTCTGTCTGTTTTCCTTCTTGGCAATTTCATGACTGCTCCACTTGATTGCTGTATGGAGAATTACAAAATCATTAAGGGTGGGGTTTTACCAGCTGACTTACAGTACAAGCCATTTCTCAAAATAACCACAACAGTGCAATACTGATGTGTAATTTACGTCACAGTATGTTTTTATGAAATAGTTTGTGGCTTATTCATTTAGATCTAGAACTGAATATCTCTTCTTTTGCTTTTTAATCAAGCCTGCTGCCTTTTTCTTGTTTTTTTTTTTTTTTATACTTCTAATATTTTCCACTCCGAGGCTTGGCTCGCCTCCAACTTACCAGCTACATGGAGGAGGAAAAAATTGATTTTTTTTTTCCTTTGCCTGCAGTTTAACTGCAAGTGTGTTTCCCCTTTGATGTATACATTTGTGTTAACTGCCTCAGAAGAAATGGTAGATCTGTGGTAGAATATATTGCACAAAGGTAGAGCAGAGAATTGATAAGAGACGTAAAAGTTCGCAATTTCAAACCATACCAAGCAAGTGTTTCTGTTTAGCCTCCTGTGCCTGGTACATTTCCTTTTTAAAAATTACTTTCTGTATAATGTCTTGTAATTAGAACAGGAAATCATTGAGTAACTGTAAGAAGAAAAAAGCACTTAAACTGGAAAGAAATTTTCCTTCTGAGAAATTATATTCACCATTTTTTTCCCTTTAAGGTTTTTTTTTTCTTCCCTTCACATTACTGAGTTGTTAATGATAGTAACAGATGCACGGACCCTTATCTGTATCATTGGTCTGCTTGTCGTCTCGTGC
>WBMY01004192.1:179115-304851 GCA_013397315.1 Donacobius atricapilla | reverse complement strand
CTGCTTGTGTTTTCGGGCGGGGGGGGGGGACACACGAAAAAGTCGTTTTCAGTAATACAAAAAATGAATGGACAGAAAATGGGAAAAGCCTAATTACAAAAAATATTCTGTGTCACAACAGAATAGCAATTAAATTGAAACTTCAATATAATTATCAATAACAGTCAAGCCTGGAAGGGTGCCAGGCATGTAAAGTTGGTACTCAGCCTTTATGTGGTTGCTAGGAGGACGGCAAAAAGTATAAAGCTTAGAGAAAGGAATGTCTAATGTAATAAAGTAACAGAAGGTAGCATAAATCATTGTGAGAGCAGTTCATATTGACATTATTTTACTTAAATTGGGTCGAAACTAGACATTTAGTCTTACAAGAGGCGCAAATTCGTATTTTTTTTCTGCAAGAATAAGTCTGTGCTTCTGGGAAGGAGTGGAGTGTGCTTTTTCATAGCACCAGCCTCATACATATTTGGAATCTTTTAAGCAAAAATCTTAAAATGTTTGTTTCTGTTGGCATCCAAATGCATTTGCACTAATACGATTAAAAGAACTAAAGGGCAAAATACTTGGCAGCTTTTCCAGTTGAGGTAATTAGGTACAGGAAGGAACATGCATAGTTTTTCCATCAAGCTCTATAAAATCCTGGTGTGAAGGTCTTTTTAAAGAGAAATAATGCTTACTGATGTTGAGGGTAGATTATGGCAGTTAGCAATAACATTATAGGCTGATGTTTCTGAAACAAGCAAACAAAAAGCATGTTACATTTTTTTTTTCTCTGCTCTCTCTGTAAATAGTTCTGGCTCTAGATGGATTTGTTAGGAATCCGTCCTTTTAACTGGCTTTATTATTTTTTTCTTTTGGGGCATTTAATTGTCTTGCCTTACATATTAAAAATGGTTGTGCTGATTTGAAAAGTCAGTTCTTGCATAGATTCATTGTGTTTGGCATTTCATGCATCTCTTACTTAGAAAGACAAATTGAAGAACATGTAATCCAACATAAATGCCAGGCTGTGCCAAATCCCAGTTCTCTTTACCCCTTACAAAGGGAACTGCTGGATTACAACTCTGGAGATATCAGGCAGTGCTCGGAAGGAAGGCAGTGGTGGAACCTCGCTTCCTAATTACAGTTTCTCTGTTTTCAGCCTTGAAACATAAAAATAAATGAAAAGTTGATGTTGGAGAGGGTTATTAAACCACTCAATTATGATATAAGCGTAGGATTAGAGTAATTTCAGTTGAGCCTCACAAGCAGAATGCTGTAGGTATTATCTTTTACCACGTTGTGTCTGTTGAAGTTAAAATGAAGCGCAGAAATACAGCATCTTGGTTTCCTGATATCTCGGTTGTGTGTTTTTAGAAGGCATGTTGTTTTTCTTAATTTTAATGGAATGTGATCCACATTTTGAACTTTGCTTCTCCTAAGAGTAAACTCTTTCTGATAGCATTTCTGAAAATACTTGCAGTATTCACTAAGTCCACCATTAAATGGCACATGTGAGATTCTGATAAAAGCAAATAATAGTTCTTCTTTGGGCTTGCATTTTATTAGGGATTGGTCTGCTTTGATTTCTCTTTTCTCATGTGGGCGTGGTTGAGGAAAAAAAATCTTTGTTCCAGGAACACTGTGTTTGTCTTTCACTAAACAAATTTTCAGTTTATTCAGCCTTTGTTCATTCTTAGACGTATCTGTTGAGCCTGGAGTGAAAAAGGAAAGGAAACAAATGCATCACAAAGTACAATTGGAATTGCACAAGCATGTATGAAAGTGATCCTGTAAAAATTACTTGGTTTTAATTTATGCCAGGGGGTTTGAGTTAAGTTGTCAGTTGTCAGGGGTACAAAGTTCATGTAATTCTGCACAGGGACTTGCAGCAGATTTGTCTAGAAACTAATGGTTTACTACAAAGGCACGTGGGACATACATTTATGTACACCCTGTTTAAAAAGCTGACCACATCCTGGCATAAGAAAAGCGCTATCAGATTGACAGATTCAGCTCACCGCTACCTCCACAAAGGTATAAAGTAGTAATAACCGTCAAACAGGCGTACGTGAAACTCTCAAAGGAGCTAAAGGGCGGATCATGTGCTTGTTAATTCCTAGAACAGTTTTCCTGATCTGATTTTTAGAGTTTCCTAATAAAGAGGAGAGAGCCTTATTCCCAGGAGCAATTGGCTCAGTTGTGCTGTTGTGTAGGCTTATGGGATACTTGTTGTAACAAAGAAAAGCCTGACCACATCGTTATTGACCAAAAGAGGTTTTAAGGCCATCAGTTTTATTTTCTTAGGAAAGTAATGTCAGTGGTATTTACCAAAATGTATTACTCTTGCTTTGGGTTTTTTTTTTTGGGTGGTTTTTTTTTTTTTTTTTAAATACCAAATAGTTTTATCTCCTCCCCTATGTCAGGATAGTGGTGAGAGTTCTGAGTTTTTAGAAGTGATGACTTTCAGGAGCTGTGCTAGCAAAGACGGTGTTTCGCAAGTCTGTCTGTCGTGTTGATTTTTTTTTTTACAGCATTGCATTCATCTGCAGTGATGACATTCTAGGTGATATATCTGCTTCCAGAGACTTCTTAAAACTTAGCCTTTTATGTGTCAACATTTCCATTGCCTCACTTGAATCTGGATGAGTTGAGCCATCATATTGAGTTGGGGAGAACTGATCTGACTTTACTTTCAATGTCTGAAGTGATTTTTACTTTAGGAGTAAGAATGGTGATTCCAGTATTGGCTGTGGAATTAAATAGTAGACCTTTTGTCTCTGGCAGGAGAAATAGCTGAGTTATTCACTAATCAGAGTACAGCAGAAAACGTAGAGTGAATGCTATTGCTTTGTCTTCATTGGCATGCCTGGAAAGCCATGTTCTGTTACATACTTGAGGAGATAAATGAGTATAAAAAGAGGTGCTGTTGAGTACTGGCTGCGTAACTGCAAATGAGTCATTTCTCGTGTTTGTATCCCTAGTTGAGGGGGTTTTTTTTGTTTTGTTTTGTTTTTCCTGTTAGGTTTCCTTCTGGTTATATGATGGCACTTGATTGCGATATTTCAAAATCTGCTACCTTCATATGTGATATCATCTAAACCATAGAGGAATGGAAAGCTCTGAGATCTAGATTGCTTTACATTTTGAGCCCAGCAGCACAAGCTGTTTGAAAATTCATTTGCGTGTTGTTCTCTATAGGACTTTTATTGAGTCGTGCTGCATTTGCAGTTAATGTGAAGAAAGTTGCTTCCACCTCTTGGGGTTTAGCAACAGTGACCAGGTCAGATCAGCCCAAATCCCTGGCCCAAGGAGAGGTAATAGCTGTATGCTCTGAGGCTTGTATATTATTATTTTTAAAATATGTTAGCTGATGGAAACGTGAGTGTAGTAAAGGTATATGGGGAACTGGGTATAAATTACAGATAATATTTCTACTGAAGCAGCCAAATTGGCAAAGCATGGAGAGCACTGATTCAGGCCCTTGGCCAACTGCTGCAGAGCTGTGTTTCCTTGCTTATCCAGGTAATCTTTGGTAGTAAGTATGGGAAAACTGAAGAGAAAAGCAGAAAATCACCTATTTTAATAAACTTCCTTTAAATTTCTGGTTTTAACCTTTCTTTCCAGACCCACCATGCTATAAAAGTTAGGTCCTGAGAAAAGACCAGCTTACTTCAGAAAAATGAATTTTTCTAAAATACTTGAGTTACAGCTCTTGTTTTGTGTTTTTCTGATATACTAAGAGTATTTTTTTCTGTTCTTCCAGGTGAGGATGACGAAGATTCAAACCTTTTAATTCTCAGCTACCCACAGTACTGTCGATACCGTTCCATGTTAAAGCGCATTCAGGACAAGCCCTCTTCAATACTAACAGACCAGTTTGTTTTAGCCCTCGGAGGCATTGCAGTAACAAGCAAAAACCCACAAATCTTCTATTGTCGGGACACATTTGATCATCCTACTCTAATAGAAAACGAAAGTATATGTGATGAGTTTGGTAAGTCCCATTACAACTATATCCTTTTTCTCACAAGTGAATTTTTCTTCTTTTAAGTGGCCATTGATTTCCAAAGGGAAAATGTGATTCCTTTCAAGTGAACCAATACTATTTATGATTGAAATATGCAGTACCAAATAGGCTCTTTCTCTAAGACTGAAGGCTTCTAGCCACTGGTGATCTCAGTATTGCAACTTGAGTTCACAATCAGAGCTAATGTTACATGGGTGGAGTGTAGCGCAGTGAGTCGGTCTGAGTGAAGCGATACCGTGCCTGGGTTTGAAGTTCATCTCCATTAACCATTCGCCTGTAGCCTGTCTTCCAGAAGCTTTGCAGTGCGTGTTAGTTTTTTGAAGTCGTCGTTGGTGCAGTATGCTAAAACGTGCAAAATAGGAGAGAGTCCTGGCACACTCCATCGTTGTTGCAGAGCACTCAGCAGCTGTGCTCCCGGGGCCCTGTACGAGTGTCAGCTGTAGCTGGTGTGTTTCTGGCCCTCTTGGAATGTAGGCTTGTTCACCATGGGCTTTGCCACGGCTAGGAGCTTGATTTTATGCGTGCAGAGGTACTTCCGAGAGGCGACCTCTTAATTCAAAAGGCATAGAGAATACTCTGCAGCTCTAAAGGAGTACACAGCCCCTTACAGCTGGGGGAAAGGACTGCAAGATTTGACACCTGATAGCAACCAGGCGATTTCACACTAGGGTTTTTTGATGTCGGATGTGCTTTGAATACGTGGTGGAATGGCTGTTGTGTAGGCACCCAGTAATGGGTCCAGCGTAGTTTCTTTAGCAGTGTCCAGAATTAAGTTTTCTCCCCCTAGATGGATGAGTTCTGTGGCTGATGTTTGCAAAGTCCGCATGGTGGTGAGTACGCCTTTGCTTGCGAGACCCCCGCATCTCTGCAAGGAAGCTCCTGTGGTCTCATAGAGAAGAAAATTCTGCTGATGCCCTTAAACGTTTAACAATGAGAGCGAGAGGGAATGTTTCTGATGGGAGAGTAATCTACCTGTTTTTCTGAACTCTAGCACACTGGCTTTGAGCTTGGTGCCCAGCTCAGGCTTTGTTGTGTCAGCGGAGAAACCCTGACTCATCTGATGGCTTTGGGGCGTTTTGTAAGGTAGTGCTCCTCTGCTGCTGTGCCACTCCATTCCCAAAAGGCAGATGAGATCCTTCCTCACATGGCGTTGTCACTGGAGCACATGACTGCTGGGAGTAGTTTCAGTTTTGTGCTGTCAAGATTTTTCAGAATCAGGCCCAAACTGTCAAGTCTGCTCACACTCACTCAAAACGTTACAGGCTTTGAATGAACTATGAATAAAAGTGTTGGTTGCTCTTAGGGGATGGGGGTGGTGGAAAAAAATGAATTAAATGCCCTGGAAGTTTGGTCCAATGACACAATAGTATCGTGTTGGTTTTTATTTACTCTGAGCTCAAGCTCAGAATATAAAGTTCAGTTGTAATTGACTCTACTTTTTATATGGGAAAGGTTATTTTAGGCTTGAAGGCGTTTCATGAGCCTACCATCTGCTCTCTGTGGAGTATTTTATTCAGGGTCATTCCTTGATTACAGGTTTGTTGAAGTAGTTGGATCCATAATGCAAGTGTATCATGGAATATTAGTAATAGATGAATCAAAGAGATGTGGAGTGATGCAGAAGCTCCACTTAGTGAACCATAGCAAGTGCTTTGTTCAGCCTCTGAAAGCAAAGTATGCCATTCTCTTGACCTTTGCGAGGCAATTATCTCATTATCAACCAGAGCCATAGAAATCTTAGCCATAGAAATTAATAATCTGTATTTAAAATTTAGTTTGGTTTAAGAAGCAGATTTTTTAAAAATCCCTATTAAAAAAAAGCCACAAAAAATCCCCAAAAAACACTGTTTAAAAATATTCATTATGAAAATAATGATGTAAAACTTGCAAGCCCTGCTGTTTTAAGAAGAAAAAACTGATCAGTGTGTGGTTCCATACCTGTATTGCAAAATGTATGGTGTCAATTATGCTACCTATGTTGAAGACAACAGGCACAGTACTAGTTAATCCTTTTCTTTGCTGGCAGGACAATAAAATGTACAACGCTTCATTATACTAACAGTTTACATTGATACCGTGTGGATTGATGTCACATGTGGAAAGTGATGACTGCTAAGGCTAAACAGAGGCAGGGTGGTACAGTAGATAAATAGATTACTCTAAGGCACTGGTATTTATCAGTCAGATTTGAGGGGATACCAGATTACAAAAATGGTGACTAAAATTCTGAAAAGGTGTCCATAAGGAGATCCAGACACATTTAATTAGAAGCTTTTTTCTCTCTCTTACCTTGCAAATGAGAAATAAGTATGCAGAAAGAACAAGATAGGAGTGTGAATATCAACATTTTTACCTGAAATTCTCCTAACTCTAAAGCAAATACAAAATTTGGGAAATACATTCTGCGATGTCTTTATGTGGGAGGCACTGGAGCACGAGTTTCTCAGGTGGATGCCAAGTCTTCTACAGAAGCATTGCTTTTGAGGCAAGTCTTACACATTCTCTGTATGTTGGAGTGTTTTGCAACAGATACAGCATGTCACAAATGGGACACCAGAAACTCCTTTATAGAGAACCTCCAGCATGTAAGCTGTTGTTGTCTTTGTTCAGCAGTTCTAATTTTCCAGACCAAAATGTTTTTCCTGGAAATATTCTCTCTGTTTTCATTATAAATTTGTAACCAAAAAAAAAAAAAAATCAGCTCTGACTTGTTCTCATACTCCTTGCCTCTTTTTCCCTCTTCTGTGGGGTTTAACAAAAATAAATCAAGCAGGAAATGAAGAAGTTTTGTTGACAATAAATAATGTTGTTTTGGTGTGGGACTTTTTAAAGCAGAAGATGTATGGAAGTGCTGTCTGTGAGCTCCCCAGGTACGGCCAGAAGGGATGCAAAGGCTTTGGGCAGTCCTGTGTGGATGTTCTGCGTTTCCATAGAGCCTCTGTGAGGCTCAGGCTGTGCTAGGCTTCCCCTCCAGCTCCAGCTTGGGCTGCCGCAGGTGCTGCCAGCACCGCAGCTACCTGTGCTTTTCTCTGCCAGGCATATCCACTGCTGTATAGCATGTCCCCAAGCGCTTTGGATGGGTTTATTTAGGACCAGTTTTCTTGCACAGTCTTCTGATTCTCCTCTGGTTTGGTTCAGTGTGCCACAGCATCCCCTCTGGGAGGCTGCTGGAAAGGTGGGCTGCTGAGGAATGGGCTCAGCAGCTGGAAGGCTCAGGCACTTGCATTCTTTGCAGCCTGCCACGGAAGGACTTGCTCTACATTTACAGAGGAAAGACTGCTGTGGGAGGGGAGCCTCCTGCTCCCATTCTTGTTGGTATAACCACTGATTAGTTAATCCAACTGCTTTGGAGGGTTCCTCTTCAGAATGCAAATAGGCTCAAGAGCTTGCTTCTGTTCAGAAAGCAAAAGACATAAACCTTGCTTGGATGTCTTGATAGCCCAAGTTCCTGGCTGTGACTGCAGTCAAGCTGCACCCGTATCCCTCTCCTGCAATAAGAGCAATTAGAGGTCCTCACCAGCATGAAGCAGTCCAGGTGGATAATGAAATGAATATGAGCAATGAAAATGAACAATTCATTTTTCTTCAGCTCGAGACATTTTTCAAAATCTTTTTCATTTATCAGCCTCGAGGGTTACTGTTACTGAATAACTTTTGTAAATGCATATCATTTACTGGCATCTGCTGTATGGTCATACATGCTGCAGGGGAGAAGGAATGAAAAAAATTAGGTTTTTAATCATTTCCATTATAGACCAAAGTGATCTAGCTGGAGGCAAAGCTGCCTGTGAGTGTTCAGAAGGTGTAGCTGAAGGTCACTGGGCATAAATCAGTGTGCACTTGTTGCTAGAGCAGCACATGTCCTCTATGTTTGCTTGGCCGAAAAAGGTGACTTCACTTGCCAGGCTTGTGCCAGCTCCGTGGCACGGAGTGGCTTCCAGGGTGCATCAATGAGCCAGGATCCTTCTGTGATCCAGCTGTGGTCTGGGTGATGGGGAGTTTCAGCTCCATCAACTTCACCAGCTAAAAATCTCACACAGAAGGATTTATCGTGCTAGATAGATGTTATAAATCCTGTCTGCTAAAGATGAATCCAAAGGCTGTCTTTCATTCTGTGAGGATGGACCTGATTTTTCTGTAAACAGGAGAGTGAGAGAAAACAGAATAGCTTATTTCTTCTCAATTTTCAACATCTGTTTGGTAAATTTTAAATCAATCTGGATTATTTTTACAGCATGCTGGGTCCACTATGCTGTTAAACAATCTGTCTGTCCCTGGAGTACTGTAAACATACATGTTCACACCCAAAAGAAGGGTTTGGGTTTGCATGTAAAACCCAGTTTTTTTATGAAACATTTCATACCAAAAAGTGCGAGAACTACAACCTGCTGTGCTATAAGTACAATTTTTTCTCTGAAAAATTAACCATCTTCATTTGGCCATAATATTAGCAATGCAAAGGGAAACTGCTCATTGAAAAAAAAAACATGTGCAAAAGGACATTGCAGGCCCCACTTATCTCCTCTCCCCATCCCCCAAACCAAACTTAAAGATGTATTGCTTGCTAGGGGAAAAGTTATCTACATGAAAATGCAAACCTCAAAACCTTCAACAGCTCATCCCTCGGTGTAAAACAATGAGGAAGGCCGTTTGTCTCGCTTCCAGGGCTGGCAGGGAGTGGCTGGGAATGAGGGGTGCCCTGCCAGTCCTCCCCACTGGGGTTTCTGAGGCAGCACTTTCAGAAAGACTTACCCTCCTTGTCATTGGCCAGGGAAGCCAGGGAAGAGCAGCATTATGAAGGAGAAAGGACTTTTTAGGGATGGGTCATGTGCCAGGAAAGTTCTGTGGCTTGGAAGCTGGTGACTTCAGGGTATAGAGTGGTACCATTACTCCTGGCATGGCTGAAATTTGGTCTTTGCTCTCATTATGCATCTTAGTTTACAGAAGTTTGTGACTCACAGATAAAATCAATTGTTTGGGGGGAAAACATAACAAAATAAAACCTTGGCCGGGAATGAGTCTTTAAAACAAACAAACAAACAAAAAGATGGAAGAATGTTTTCAGTCTAAATGAAATACAGTTTTCCTATTGGTGACTTATTTTATTTGTGTGAGTCAAAGAGTCAAAGTTGGCTTTTCTTTTTAAACTAGCTCCACTACAAGAATTGCACTTGGGTTGACTGGGTGTTCTTTTAAAGTTTTTCAGCTGATGTGAAGTATCAGCATTATTGCTGTTATCTGTTTTGGCTACCTGCAGGATAATTTATACCAGTGAAATTCAGAAAAACCTGAAGTTTCCATATAGATGCTTTGGGCTTCTTTGTTTTAATACAGATGTGATATTAAAGTGGGATTGGTGTTAGTGCTCCTCTGCAAAGACTGGAATGTTTAAAACATTTAGAACTGCAATAGGAGGAGTATGGAGACTTTTTATTAACATGGATACTTGGAGCTCCTTAAATGGAGCTTTATGGTGACATCTCCAACAGTCTGAAAAATACGCAAATTTTTTCCAAGGTCTTGGGCAGGGTGGCTTAGCTAAATATTTCAGATTTTAGGTCTCTCAAAACAAAAACAGGACATAGCTGGAGGGGAAGTAGTGATTAATGCATAATAGTGCTATATACAATATAGATAAATGTACATTTCCTCTTCCCTCCCACCCCACCTCTGCAAACACAAGCTTTTAGCTTGAGAAAGTGAATCTGGAAACAGTCGGAATTCTGGTCAGATTTCTTTCTTATTTTGTTAATTCAACTGTAGAGCAAGATATTAATGATCCCCAGATGTTGTTTATAATGATTGATTTCTCAGTTGTGAAAAAATACTTGGGAGGGTTTTTTTTAAACAATTGATATTTTCTAGTGTGCTTTGCAGCATTTGAATAAAATGTCTGAAGGCAGAGCTGTTTATGTGCCCAACATAATTGCTTCTGTTAAGTGATTTCTTCATTCTTAACATTTTTAGCTCTAATTGCTTTTCCCCCATACATCTAAAAATAAATATTTGCAAGTTTTGCATTCTGTCACTCATTGAAATGCATAAAATATTTGTATACTCCAAGCAAAAAGGCACTGATAAGGGGTCACATTCTGCCTTCCTTAGTGGCGTAAATCCAGCATAACTTGGTGCACTTCTGTGGTTGTTACTCAAGATTTTCACCAGTTAACCAAAGACAGAATCTCACCCAATGTTAACAGCAAGCTGTTAAGTGAACGTAAGTAATGTGTAGTAAAGTAAGATAAAATACCTTCCTGTCTGCAAGAACTTCAATGGAAACAAATGCTGTTAGTTTCTACTCCTTTCTGGTTTTTTATTGCATTTTGACTAGCAACCCTAGTTTTAACCTGAATAAATAGTAAGATAGATTATTTTTCACTGTGTAATCAAAACTCCTCGATGGAGAACGCTGATTTCATTTGGGTTGCGTGTTCCCGCTGCCCTCAGGAAGGCAGCAGATGCTGAGTGGAAGGGCAGGTACTGCTTGAAAAGCTGCTTCTGCCCATTTGCCCAGGCTCCCGGCGTCCCTTCGCAGCCAGGGCTGGTCGCGGCTGACAGCTCCGCACAGAGGAGCGGGGAGCTGCCTGAGACGCCTGCTCCCATGGGAGGGCACGTGGGAATTTGGTTTGGCTCCGTACTTCTCCAGGTGCCCTTGGGTAGCAGTGTTGGAGGCTGGGGGCTTACGCCACGAGCCTGCAGTGGCTGCGTGGGAGCACGACCCGGCTGCTTGAGGAACATCACGGTTGTGACCCGTGGGGTGCCCAGTGTGGCCCAGGCTGGGAGAGCTCTGGATTTGGGGCTCGCACTGGACAGGAGGTGAGAGATCCTCTCCCAAGAATGCCCATGGCTGAGTCAAGGGCCTGGGTGTGCCTGGAACTTTTTATTGTTTAGCTTAGTGACTGTGTGATGGTATTGTGGGGTTTTCATGTTTTAGCAGAGAGTTAGCAGAGAATTAATGCGTAGTTCCAGCAAATGAGGGTTTGCAAGTGCACTGCTCTTCTGTACCTGATAAATGTAACCCATAGCATGTGTTTTGTCATCTATTACACACTCATCTGCTTTATTGGTGTCCATTCAATAAATGATTGTAGATGTACATTACTAATGCCTTCTAGGTAAGATTTCCTCTTGATGGCCGCTTTTACAATTCAGCTATCCAAATCCTGTTCTGCGATCAGAGCAAAAAGTAAGCTGGGCTGTGTTCCTCGTATTTGAGAGCCATGTCCATCATAGGTGGTCCCATTTCTGGAGCCATCTCTTTTGCCTCAAATGCCTTCATTAGCACATCCCTGTTTGCCTGTTCCGCTGGTTGGCATGGCTCCCTTGGAGCACCAGGCCTGCTCCGACCTTTCTGGAGCTGTGTCTCAGACCTCTGGGCCCACTGGCAACCCGAGCAGCATCCCTGAGGTGTTGGGGTGCAGCAGTGGCACCGAGCAAAGGAGACCTTTATGGCCAGGGAAGGGCCCCCATTCCCGTACAATGGAAAAGCGAAGTGGTTCGTGTCAGAATATGGTCACATTCTTCTGATTAAACCCACTCAAAAAAGACAACATTGTAATATTTTCCAATGACGGTTTATCATGAATTACGTCAGCCTTAGTTTTAAATTGCTATTATTTCTCCTTAATGCTTCTTGGTGCCTGCATAATTTACAGCATTGGCAGCTGTGGGACTATGAAATAACCTTTCACAACCGCCATGCAATAGTAAAGAACATGAAGTTTTTGTTGTTAATTATTATGGGACTCCTTTAACTTTTTTACAAAGTGACATAAAATATTGTTGAGGTATTTATGGTTAAAGCTACTTCTACGTGGATCTATTTTGTTTCTGGCTAGTTCTTAACTAAACCAGTCATTTGTGGTTATTATGCCTAGGGAAATATTATGTCAGAACTGGTTTAACAGTATTATTATGTATCACATGTCATATATTACATGTCAGCACTTGAGGCTGTCTTTCAATAAAAACAAATGTAATTTTAGTTAATGGTCTTTTAGGTATAGGCCGTTTGTAAACTTACCTGAGTTCATTTGATGGTATACTAAAAATCTTTGTTCTCCGAGAGTGCACTTGGGTAATTTCATTTTGGCCTGAGATGGAATTTCCAAAATATTTATCATTATTTCAGTCAGAGGGTGCTGCCTCTAAAAAGCAAATAGTTTCCCAATACCGAGGTTAATGTACACATTTTAAGGAGCTGTAACTGTTACTCATTACTTTGTTTACTTTTCCCCCCTTCGGAGCTCACGCTTCCCAGGTTCCCCACTGGGCAGGCTGATAGGAGTATCCCGGGCAACTAAACCACCTAATGATGATACTTCACTGTGCCGCTTAAATGAATAGTTTATACCTTCTGCGTAATCCCTGGGTAAAGGGGGACAGAAAGCAGAGGTTGAAGGTGAGTTTCAGGTTTCCTTGAAGTTGCATTTCAAATTTGCAAAATGCAAACTTACACAAAATGAACTTCGAATTAATGTGTCATTTCCTTTGGTTGCAAATACTATGATATTTTCCAGTACTGACTTATTTAAAGCGAGAAATGAAGCATATAGGGTGTGCCAGAAAGTTTACACAAAGAATGAAAGCACATAAATGACTCATGAGAACTTTTTCTGTGGTTCTTTGTTGTTGTTGTTGTTGTTCTTAATGTGTAGTTATTTAATTACTGGCAGGCAAAAAGAAAAGAAAAAAATGATCATTATTTCTCTCTCTCTCCCTCCTCCCTTGTCCCCCCACCCAAAATCTATGTTCAAGCGCCATAAAAATGATCAAAGCCTCTATTTGTCTCTAGTTGCATTTTCCTTCATGGGATTGTTGCTTTCGGTGACTCTGTTGTAACAAACTGAAACTCTGCTGGACAAAAAATTTCAGTTTCTGTGCCCCCATAAATGCTTGGATCAAAGAAGTGAAGATGCAAACTTGAAACTGAAAAAGCAAGCACAGAGCAGGGTGAGGATTTTGTGTGTTGCTAAGGTGAAATTTAATAAGAGGAACATAAAACTTATCTGCATGCCATGAGATTTTTTAATATTAGGCAGCATGCTTGATTTCCCTGGAAGTGAGCGAGCAATCTGAATTTAGAGTTGTTTGGCAGGGGGAGGGGGTGTTTCCTTCTCTTTTCAATCAGGGGCATTTCACAAGCCGATTGCATGTGAAAGGGGAATCTGTCATTATGTAAGAATGTAACAAACTTTTCCGTTTAATGAATGAATATTAGGTTTTTCGGGAGCGCATAAAAGATGGTAGAAGAGAGAGACAGAGCTGACGTTTGAGAGATTTTAATAAAGATTGAAGTTAGTAGTGAAAAGGTCAAAGTGCCATTTGTTGAGCCCCTGCTTCTGGCATGGTTTCAAAGCTCGCGGTGCAGACTGGGGGGCTGTGATGTGTGTTAATGAACAGTTGTGGCACTTAACTGAGATCATGGGTTGGTCACATGAATATATATAAAAGATATGAGTGAACATTTTCCCCTTTTTGCAGCAGTTTGGCTCTTGGAAGGACTAAACAATTAAAAGAAATGTTTGAAATGCTTGAACACCACATTAAGTCCCCTAGTCTGTAAGGAAAATGAGCTATGAATAATAGAATACTGCTCTAGTTAAATATAGTTATTCAGAATTGTTTTTAGCTACAGATGTTATGCCATTTTAGAAACTTAGACTAAATAATGTCAGATCTTGTTTGCTTTTTTAGTATGTTATTCATTTATTGGGAAATTCAAAATTTAAAACAGCTGGGAAAGGGTTTGGTGTTCACTAAGTAATCTTTAAAATGTGTACATTTCAGACTTACTCTTACAGGGCTGTTTAGAAATGACTGAATTGTATATTATAGTTATAAAGTTCTGTAAACATGCTCTACCATGTAGATGACAGGGAAACATGAAATGGTAAAATGAGATCATTTTGGAGCCAAATTTTGTGCATTACAGACTTTATAAAAGAGCAAATGGCTTTCTCAATTTAAATAATTTGTAACTTTCCAGGAATGTTCATGGATGTTACGAACAATATGTCTAAAATAGCAGCAGAAAGTAATGTTCATTTTCCTTTAATTCTCCCTTTGATGTTTATGTCAAAACGAAGGAGTTAATTTATCTAAGAGTTTCACTGCATGAGTTGGACTGTACAAAACCAATCATGTAGAAATAATAGACTACCATTGGAAGTGCTGTACTATTGCAGTTTTAATAGCTCTTCAGTTCTGCTCAACAATTAGTCCATACATTTTATAGCTGTGTATTTAAGAAATTGGCACACTCAGCAAAATCACAGTAATTGGGAGATGATGTAATGTGGAGAGAAATCAGAGTAAGAAAATTAATTGAAAAATAGTGTTTTGTTCACGTTTGGGTTTGTTTTCTTTTAAAATTTTAAACACTGCAGTAGTAATTGCTGGTGGGTGAGACTTCTGCAGAATTTAAATTCCACATGACTGGGATTTTGTGAACTTGCTTTTAAATCAAACTGCAAAAGAGGCAAAATAGGTCATTAAAATTCTTGCTATAGTTTTCTCTCTCTGAAATCAAGTGAGGGCGTTGAGGGGGATCCAGAGTAGGGCTTTGTCTCTCTATTGACAATAGAGTTTAAGTTCTCATTACCTGTCAGCATCTTTGTAAACCTGACCAAACAGATCAAGGGCAATTAGTTCATCATTTACACAAATAGCTTAAGAGACCTCAGCAATCCCTTTTTGCATGTGTCCATAGCCAGTGGATGCTGGTAGTTTCTTCCTAGGACCTTGCTTTTATGCACAAGTCCTGAAAATGAAGGCAAATTTTAATGAAAGAAGTGTGGATTTTTTGTGTAGGTTTATCATTGGCAATTACGACTTTTTAGTGATTTTTTTTTTTAGTTGATATATTGTCCATGATGGGTCAAAGGTGACTGAAGCAGTGATAATTTGTATTTCAGCTGAAGTTTGGGCCTCAGTGTTGGATACAGGTGTATCTTGGTCTTTTAGTGATCTGGCAGCATTTCCATGTGCTTCAGGGCTGTTGTGTTGGTCTTAATGGCATAAATTACTTGGGGGTAATGACAGATAACCAATTGACTGGAGTAGGAGAGCAGATCTGCTTCTTGGATTAATAAGCAGGGAACAGAGAGAAGAAATAGGTGTTACTACTCCTGCCTCTAATGCTAGACGAAATCATCATCAACCCCCTAAGAGCTAACATTCATTTTTGGTTAGTCAGATGATGATGGCTTGCTGCAAAAAGGGTGGTACATTTTCATGGCATAACTGCACTACTAATACTCAAATGTATTATTCTGAACAGTGGGCCTGCAGGGGAACACGGAAGAGCAGAAAGAGTTTTATTAGAGAGGTTTTTCCCTACTTTTGTCTTTGGACCTGATTCTGATGCTTGTCCTTTGTGTATTCAAATACTGGACAGGGTTAAGGAAGGGCCCAAAACACAGTTCATGGGACAGAAAACTTGCTTCTAAGTGAAAGACTAAAGAACGCCACTCCAGTTAGTGCACAGAGGGGAAGACGAAGAAGGGGCCCAGTGAGTCTGTTAGGACTTCAATGAGGAGGAGACCTGTGGCAGCAGAGGTCTCTGTAATTTGGCAAACAGACACATAGCAAGATGCCATGCTTCAAAGTGGAAGCAGATAAATTAATGCTGAAACTAAGGCACAATTGCATAGCAGCGAGGGGTAATTAACCATGGTAACAACTTAGGTAGGAGTAGCATAGATTCTTTATTACTTGGATCCTTTAAATCAAGACTGCTTTGCAAAACACAGGACCCTTACTCAAAGAAGAGATACTGTCTTCATCCAGTAGTCACTCAGCTGCATAGGCAGTATCTGCAGAAGGTAAACAAGGCTCTAATATCCTCCTAATTCCTTCTGGCCTTAAAAACTGTAACTTTATTAATAATCTGTAATTTATAGCATCAGGGCCAGTGAAGGCTAGACTCTGCTGGATCTTGTGTCCATTTTACAATAAAACGAACCTTCAAAAAAATTGCTTGCGCTCTTAATTAGACAAGGCAGAGCTTTGCATCTGTTCTGTGGACAGGAGAAGGAGGAACAGGATTGTGGAGGAAATACGGTATGTTAGGAGCTGAACATCAGTGTCTTCACTGATCCATGCTGGTGGCTGCTGGTAGCCTGTGGTCTCTTTGTTCTCCTCACCTGTCTCACTCCACCATGAGCAGTTGCCTGTCTCAGAGCACTGACCAGGCAGTGTGCTCCTGTGCTCTCGGCTATGATCAATCCCTGGCCTGTTCTCTCTTCAGGAGATCAGCTCACGGAGAATTTTAGGTCCATTTTAGGCCACTTTTTGTAACTTCTGCAAAGGGCTGTCTCCTCAGGTGAAGAATGGAAAATGTAACTCAGCAGCATGTCATTTAAATGTGTGGCAACACACTGCAAGATCATCTGCAGACTTACAGGATCTACTTCATGAGTCTGCTCCGATGGGTCTTTCACAGACATCTCTGGTGACCTTAACTTTGTAATAACTTTAAAGAGATGTTAATTAAAAAGAAGGTGTTAGAAATGAAACAAGTGGATAGTAGAAGAGAATGAATTTGTTTGAAATCAGCAGTTTCAGGTCACAGAAGGGGTAAGAGAATATGTGAAAACGCTAATGGTGATCATCCTGCTAACATAAGTGATATTCACAGACACTGCTGCAGCTTCAACAGAGAGGTTCTGTGTGATCTTCCAGCTCTGTCATCACCCTCCTGTGTTTCACTCTGGATTTGCAACTGTAGCGGAAGTTGAACTCCCAGTGAAAAACAGCTGTTTGCTGTGGGGTGACATGTTTACTTTAAGTAGGTGTTGATGATTCTACTTCTCACTTCCCTGATTAAGTAAGTCCCTTCACCTTCAAGTCTTACAAACCTCAGCTGAACTTCACTGAGTCGAGCCTGTGTCCCATTACGGACTTTCACAGAGGTAGAGCACAAGTTTGAAAAAAGGAAAAGGTTGTTCCCAGGGTCTTGAGCAGCTCTTAGCTCAGAATACCATGTTTAAAATTAGCAGTATAGTTGCCCTCATTCTTTTCTAGCATCCCGATTTTGCAACGAACCATAATCGTTGTACTCATTTGACAAAAAATGATGGTTCTTCAGGGGGTTTTTGGTGCTGGTTGTTTCAGAAGGCAGCCTATAATTAAGATGAATACGTGTATATTGTGAATGTTTAGTTATGGTAGAGATGGGTTTTTTATAAAACAACCCCCCTAAAAATTACCTAGCTGCAAATCCTTGCAGTTACTTAGTTTAGAAGTTAAAGTCAATTTATGGAAGTCTGTGTTTACTGTCTTTAGAGCTTGATCATGACATTGGAATGTATTTTGGAAAAAAGACCCTATAAAATGAAATCCACATTTATGGGTAAGAAGCAGAGAGCACTTAGGATCAGTGGTGAGACTACAGCATCTCTTTGAAGTGTAGCAAAGAGGAGTACTTGCTAGTGCCATGTTTAGTTTAGAAGGTACTGAATTGATACACTCCCTCCCTTCTAACACTGCAACAGCAGCTGGACCCAACGCAATTAATTTCCTGAAAATGTGGACTGTGATATCCCAATGACAGCAGTCAGAAGATAAAACTAGGTCTGAAGCACTTAATTTAAAATAAAATTTTATTATAAAGTCAGGTCTGCTGGGATGCCGCTTTTGTGCTGCGCTGCATGTGAGTAATCTGAGTGACTCATCTGGCCTCTGACATACTGCAGCCTTCAACATTCCCAGCCACGAGTGTTGCCCTTCATAAAAGAAATACCCTATTTTTGGTATGGCAATGTCCTCAGTTTTAAAGAATTTTCCTCTTTTAAAGTGCTCATACAATTAATGCCTCATGCATGTATTCAACAATAGTTGCCTAGCAACCATCAGAAATATTCGGGAGAGCAAAGGAAGCCAAGATGAATGAGCAGTAACATCAGCTCCCATTTCAGGTGAGCTGGAGAAGGCATCAGGGCTGTCCTGACTGGGTCTAAGCGTGCGGATCCGTGCAAGTCGGACAGTCTCAAAGTAGCCAATCCAAGCTCCAACTGGCACGTCAGTCAAAGGCAGAGATGGGGTGGGTCATGCAGCCAGAAGCACTTGCAGGAGGCTGCATTTGGATGGACTTCGGCAGTTTCAGAAGCCTAGACCAAAGCAAGGTGACAATGATCAAGGAGATGACAGGAAGTCAACAAACACTCCTTAGTGGCTGAAGATAGTTTTGCCACCTTGTCTTGCATTCCTGCAGCTGGAGAATGGGTGAGGTTCCTGCTTCCTTTGGTAGCAGCGTTTGGCCATGGGTCTAAGCTCCAGGCAAACCCCTTGGCTTGGCTCCACCCCTTCTCCTGCATTGCTCCTGGTTCCCACTTCTTGCTGTATTTTAATTCTGGCGTAATGTTTACCTCACACGAAGTTGTCTCGTTCTACTGAGTCAAGTCCTTCATGCCTTTTTTTAGTACTTGAAGATGCCATTTAAATTAAGTGGAAATCTTTTCCACAGTAACAGTCCACAACCATATATGTCTGTTTGGATTTTGGTCGTTTTATCCCTTTTTTTCCTTCTTTTTTTTTTTTCATCAGAAAGGTTGAAATGAAAAGCTTGGTCTAAGATTGGAAGGATTAGATTTTATCATGGGCTGACATACTCCCAGGGCCAAGGCTGTCATAGCTGGTGGTAGTGTGGCCATATCCTATACCCGTCCCTTTCTCTGGATGAGTTTTGGTGCTGTTCCACAGTATCCCCAGTGATTGTAGCATTGCAAAAGCTCAGGGAACTCTACACTCACTGTTCAAGCGTGGGGCTTTGAGCCCACATTCAGTGGGATGCACTGTCTTGTCAAAACCATTTGAGATGAGAGTTTTAATCTCTATAAGTATTTCCAGTTGTTTTCTTTTCATTAGACACATTAAAATTAAAAAGCCTGTTAGTGTTGCTCAGAACATTTTTGACTGCCTGCCCAGTTTGCCGAAAGTTATGAAATTCTGACATTTTGCTGTTGGATAGGAAAACCTGATTTATGATCATTTCTACTTCAAAGGTAAAGGTTAAGAACAAGATTAGGATCTCCTTTCCACTCATGTAAATCCACAGGAGTCAATTACTTTGAATTGACAGTGCTGTATTTAGGTCAGAATCTGGCATTAAAGCTTTTTGGGGGCTTGCTCTTATACCCATCGGCTTCAGTGCCACTTGAGTGCTGACTCTTTGCTTTTGGTATGTGGTGGTGATATTTGCATGTGGAAGTGCCTCAGGGGCCCCACATAAAACATTGCTTCACTAGCTTTAATGGGATTTTTGTTAGATTAGATGTTAAAATGTTGAAATCAAAATATGTCGAGGGTTGTTGGGAAGTATCAGGCACACAGTGGTGATCAGAATGTGATTTTTGAGTTGGGATATCTCGTGACTTAGCTGAAAAAATCCCGTATGTATTTTGGAGCTCTGAGGCTTTTACTCCTTTTGATTATAACAGGTATTTTATTTCTGGCCTTGATGGTTGCTGAGATATCAAACTTAAAATATGCCATGATCCTATAGTCTGGTGGTGCTTTCTGGCACTGGGCAGTGACTAAATATAGCCAGTTTTGAACCTCTGTGATAAACCTGGAAATAATGTTGAGCAGAAAATTCTCAGACAGTTCCATAGACAAATGTGGAATATGAAATTACTTTTCTGGATCACAGCTCGTTTGTAGTGTATATGTTTTTGTGCCCCGTGTCTCTCATCCCCAAGTTTTCCAACTGCTATCCTATGAATGTTTTGTGGTACGGCTAAATCTTAACTAAGGCATCTCAGTGGTTCATGTTGGTTCATGCTAAAGCAAAAAATAACATGGTTTTTAAACCCCAGCTATTTCATGCATTCCTTTTGGCTCTGTAAACCATTTTGCTTTGTTTTTACAAAAAGAAAGTGTATTTTAAAAAACCCATGCATTTCCAAAAATCCCTGATTGTCTTCCAGTGAGCATAGTCCAGAAACATGGAGATTCTTGCATTGTATTACGGGCTATAATACGATGCAAGAATGAGTGGTATTCATCTGTTATGCATAATGTAGAGGTGATAGGGTAGGAAAGGAACCCTTTAGAAAGGATTTTTTTGTTTGTTTGGGGTTTTAAAATTATTTGTTTGCATACATTTATTTCCTTTTCCTTTAATTTGTCTTTTATTTTCTTTTTGGTTGTTCGGGTTGGTTTTTTTTTTGTTTGGGTTTCTTTTTTCTTGGCTACAGTGGGTTTTTTTTATCTTAAACTTCTACCAGGCTATGTTTAATTTCAAGATGGTGTCTTTGCTAGAAATATAATCAGATGTAATGTCTTCCACAACCTCTTCATATGCATGACTGCATAAACCTTGTATAACAGTTTATTATTATAAAATTAGTATAGCATAGCATAGAGCAAACAGGGCCCCTGGCCAGATGAACTAGACAATGAATAGTTATATAAGGTTTTGAGGCACATGTATTAGAACACAAGCGCCCTGTATTTTCTTCTCAATTGTCTGCTGTTTGTTAATGTTTCCCTTTCAACGTGATTGCATCTCAATTTAATAGCACTTGCCATTTCAGGGTTTACTGTGCCAGCACTTGCATAGTTACATCCCCTCTGTGCTACAAAGCCTGCATGTATATTAAAACTGAACTAGGCATGGTTGGCTAATGGGTACTTTGAGAGAGATGCACTTATAGAATTAAGTGATGTATGTAATTGTTAATTTTGTGTTAACAAGTTTGAAAAATATGTTTCACCAATAATTGTAATGCTCCATTCTCTGCAAAGTGTGACATTTTAATTCTTGTTGAACAGTTTTCCACCTCTGTTCTGTGTTTTAATGGCAGGGTATTATTTTGCAATCAAGATAAAAGCATTATTTATTAAAGTTTTAAAATATTACATTACTGGAAGTTATAAGCTGCAGATCAATCTTCTCTTTCATAAAAGCATTTCATTGATTTTATTTTTTTAATTGGCCTTTGCATTTATACTTAAGTTCCATATTATGGATTGCATATGATTCCAGAAGCAGAGAAATGTTTTAGTGGAGACTTGATGCAGTTTTAAAGGCAGCAATGTACCTGTCACAGAACTGTGGGAAAGGCTTGCATTTGGCTTACGCAGCTTTGGGACTGTCAGATCCCAGCCTGCTGCATTTTTTGGCACAGGGAGCCCATTGACTTGGGCTGTGGGAAACCTACATTCAGCACTATCGGTCCTTGTGTCTTTCTTTGCGCCTCCAAAGGAATTTCTGTTAGGGACTTCGCTTTGGAGTCAATCAGTTAACAACCCCTTCGTGCTTGCAGCGGTGTGGGACAGCCTTTCCGTGCTCAGAGCGTGCTCCACAGCATCTGCCTGCAATAGCCCGGGTGTCTCCTGGTGACTCTTCCACCTGCCTTGGGAGTGCTGGATTTAACCGCTTTCCGTGTGTAATCCTGACAGTCCAGGAGTGCGGATCCCCCGAGTACCTGTTGCTTCAGTCCTCCTTTTCTTCACATCCTCACCCTCGCTCCCCTTGCCACACGGTCCCATCCTGGTTCCTTTCGCCACACCGGGGCGATTTCTCCCATGCCAGCCCTCGGTGGTTCATTCATGTCATTGCACACGTGCGATCAAACCCTGCCTGTTCTTGCCTTTTGCAGTGAGTAAATGAATTCTTCCAACCCCAGCAGGCCTAACTGTGAAACCGCACGAAGCAAGGCTCACATTTTTCTTCCAGTTAGCAGTTTACTTCCTTTGGCCCTTCGGTGCCATCTCACCAGTGTCGTCTGACCTTGTGCAGGCTCACTGGTTGGCAGCAGCGAGGAAAGGCAGTTGAGAAGGGGAGACCATCGCCGTCCTCCATGGAGCTCATGACTGGCTGTGTCTAGGATTTGACTTCCAGTGAAGCCAGTTTTTCTTACTTGCCACTAAGATAAGGAAAGGGCAGGGTGGGATGAGCATAACAGGCTCAAAACACAATAAAAATAGCAAAGGAAACAAACAGTTTGTGCCTAATTTGAAACCAACAGATCTCCATGGTGATTGCAAAAAATCGGCTACGTTTGACTGTTCAGTGAAGACAAAAGGTTAGAAATAGGAGTTCACCAGCTGTGCTGGACTGTTTGAATGAACATGGAAGTAGGAGTGTTCAAACCTTCCCAGCGACTGAATGTCTGTGTGAAGGTGCTAAGGGGAATTCTGGGAATAACTTCATTGAAAATCCAGAGGATGCAAGTGTCTTCCTTCATAATGCATCTTCAGAAAAGTCAGTTTCTACAAATTTCCTGGAATTTTTGCTTTCAGGAGTGCTGCTGTGTGGAAAGGAGTCCATGGCACTGTGGCTTCAGACGAAAAGAACACGGTAGAAAACCTTCAGAAAGCAGGCAGTAAGCTTGAAACCTTAGATAAATAATAGGACTAATATACTTGCCACAGTAAATAATTAGACTATAACTCCCCAAAACTCTTGTTTAACATTGTACCAGGGTAAATCTTTATGTTAAATAGAAACCAGAGGTAAAATTTCAGTCTTAATTTACAGATACTTGAGAGAGAGGAACAAGGGACTGCATCAGTCCTTACCAGAGAAGAAATTCTGTTCATGGTAGTCTGAAATATTGCCATGCAGTGAGTCAGAAAGTTTTTGTTGTTCACATCTTCAGAGTTCAGGGCTACTGAGTTTTGGCATGCAGATTGGATTTGCAAATGAACATGTCCTTTTGCTGAGGCCATTGGCACAGAAAACTTCCTATTTGCAGTAGGTGTGTTTGAGTTTCTGTGTTTTAAATACAAATTGTGGAGGGGAGAAGATACTTTTGTAGTATTTAGTCATAATGAAAAGATCTTCAGAGATAGGTGATGAAGACATTTAGAGTGTAAGTTACACTACATCAAGATTTAGAGTTTCTTGAGTAAATATTGACCAATTTGACCTTTGCTTTCCCTCAGTCAATATTTATCTCTTGGGACAATGAATCTTCATATTCACCTTAGCTGAAGTCCAAGTCTTTCTTAATAGCATACTTGGAAATTCAGAAGAGGTGATGATTTGTCTTGATGCTAGTTTTATCTGTTTAAAATGAGATGTGTAGGTTTGGCCACCCGTGTCACTTTGTCAGATTTCCTAAACAAAGTAGCTTCAGGTCATGGCTGATGGAGAGGCTTCTAGGGAAAACTTAAATCCATCTGGAGGAAAACTAAGTGAATCTGGTAGTGCAGCAAACTCTTTATTGGCAGTCAGGATGAGGATTCCTGTACCATGTCAGAGACCTTCCAGATGCTGTCAGAAGGAGGGGAATTCACCAGGATTAGTCAATAAAATTCTGTGTATTTCATGAAGTAAGGAAAAGAAGTTTTTGAGCTTTCTGAGGTTACCACAGTCTTCCAGCAGCCTAAGTCAGCAGAGCACAACATCAGGTATTATGCAGAATATAGAAAGGTGGTAATAGACCAGTCTGCAGGCAAAGGGGGCAGTGGCTTGCCAGGGGTCCCACTCTGTCCCTGAGGGACGGGTCTGGGAGCAGCTGATCCCTGGCACGGCTGGGTGGTGCTGGGACCGTACTGCCCCCTTTATTATTTTACTGGCAATTTCAGTATTTTGGGGCTCTGGCTTAAGTTGAACCTGAGACACAACCTTCCTGTGAAAAGTGGGGGTGCCGGGGCAGCACGTATGGCCTGAACCGCTGGGCCGGGGTACCTGAACAGGTCCTGCCACCTCCTTGCCCGGATGCACAGGGTCATTTCTTCAGAGTCCCACAGCATCGCTGCCTGCTGTTGGAAGAAACCTCCTCTGACCAACTGAGGCAACACTTTGGAGTGGAAAGTGCAATTACTGTGCCTGTGAACTGTGCTGTGAAAGTGAGAGCAAGAGAAATGGAAAGTACTCCACTGCTGTTCAGGCAGTAGAGAAAGGCGGAGCCTTACAAATTTCTGCTTATGCAAATCAAATCATTTGTCTTCTGAAATGTTCATTTCGCCTTTTCCCTGATCATATTTTCTGAATTGCCATATGTACTTCTTGTGATATTTCAGTCTTGTCAAATTCAGAAGAGAAGGCCTTATAATTAACTTAGGATATATACCAAATAAAGTAATGTTTGTCATTTTTACTGTGTAATCAGTCAATAATATTATAGGTGGCCTGTAAGTTTAAAAAAAAAAAAATCAAAACTGTTTTTGTAACCTTATAGCTATCAAAGGTATTCATTTGGGGAAAAGGCATTGAGAAAGAAGAGAATTTTAAATTGCACAATTACAGTTAAAAAAAACAGAGCAGGCAACGTCATGTGTTTCTGAAGAGCACACTGTTTAATTTTATAGTAACAGTATTTTAAGAATGCTGACAGTACACAGGAAGGCAATGAATAATTCTTATTGCAAAACCCTGATGGTTTGCTGTTTTCAAAATGTTAAGACTTAGCCCTGGATTTCTCTAAGGAAGAACAGGACATTTGGAAAAAAAAAAAAAAAGAAAAAAAAAACAGTTGAAGCAGTAGTAATGTATCAAAGCAGCATTCAAATAAAATAAAGATTTGGCATCCTTACTTAGAATAGACTGGAAAATACATTTGTTTTCATGTACCTTTTTTTTTTTTTTTTCGTGATGTGCCTGATTGACTTGTTTTAATACCGGTGTTATTTACATTTCAGGGATGGGCCTCTATTATGCAGGAAATTGTCCAAACCCCTACAGCTGTATTTTAAATTGAAATGATTTTTTTTTATGAAGTGATTGTGCAGACTTAATTTAGTAATCTATTATTAAATCTATAGTTTCAGGCTGTATAAAGTCTTTATATAGAATGAAAATGGGCACATGTGAAGATCTAGGCTGTATATACACCTGGTTCTGTATATTAAATCTTTTACATATGTTGTCCATTTTCAGAAACAAATAAACTGCTGCTTTTGAAAACTCAGCTTCTCTTCCATATTAGGGAATTCTGCAGACTCCCTATGTTCCTTAGCTTCAGTATAATGCTAAATCAGTTTGTACATTAGTCTATTTTTAGTTATGAATGAACTTTATGGAGTGCAGCGCACAGAGTGATTTCAGAGATTCTCACTCATAAAACCTGTGTGTCATGCGCCTCAATTACAGCTGTAAACATTATGCAAGCTCTGGGCTTCCTGGGCCCGAGCCCTGAAATTTCCAGGGGGAAAAAAGCATCCCCCCTCACCCTTTTGTGCAAAATAGTAAATCTGCCAGCGTGAAATGAGGTTAAATTGTGTGACCTTGGCTGTGGCAGGCAGGCTGCCTGGCGTGGCAGCAGGGGGACACTAGAGGGCAACTGAGAGTTTTCTTTAAACCAGCCGAGCTGGAGATGGTTTTAATATGAACTGTTTAAACTCAGTGAGGATTTATTTTCCTGTCTGCAGATTTCACATAAGTAACCTCAGAGTTTCCATTGACAGCAAATAATAATCCAACTGAAGTTCTTCTGGGGGAAAATGCAGTGGGAGCGGGTCCGGAGCCTGCTTTTGCCCAAATAAGGCTTTTTTTGCAGACCCCATGTGTTAGATAATGATCAACTGACAGTCGGTCATGAGTTAATAATGCTGGATGCTGAAATATGCATACCATGTGGTATACAACAGTTCTGCGGGGAGAGACAAACACAGCTATAATTAGACATCTGAAACACAAGGAAGTGTGTAAATTGTTTAATAGCCTTCCACTTAATTCACTCAGATAATTTCCTAAGAGCCAGTATTGACTTCGGAAGAATATTGCACAACTGACTGCATATTTAGTTTAAACCCTGCCCTGGTCAGATAAATTTATGGATACAGCTCAGTTTTATTTGGATTTTTCTGAGTGCTAGAGATTTGCTGGGGCCAAAATGGGTTCAGTTTTGTTTGTGTCGATGTTTGGAATGATTACACCGAGTCCATGGGGCTTGCACTCATTTAAATTGGGCCCACAATCTTACAATCAGGACTCTGAAACCACCATTTTTGGCGTGTTTTGGGACTTGCACAGATCCCCTAGCTGCTCATACGCAACCTGACAAAATCATCAGAGTTCCACTTTTGTGTTTTATTGGTGAAAAAGTGGAGATCCCTTCCTGTGCTGGGAGCAGTTCTGGGCAGCGTCCCCTCTGCCCCCCAGCAATAACGCCCCGTGTCAGGCGGGTGCAGATCTCGCAGGGTGCCCAGGCTTTGTTCCCAAGCTGTCTGCAGAAGCAGAGCTGTCTCTGAAGCCTTCGTTGACTCTGTGCTCTGTGGCGGGGGGCCTGGCAAGCCAAGTGCTGCTAGTGAAGTTGGTGATGACCCAGAGATGTGAATGGGTGCAGGGCTTAGGCTGTGACTGCAGCTCCTGCCTCCACCTAATGCCTTGTATAGTCCTTGTGGTGGCAGCTGAATGTTGGCATCAAAGGGGAGAGCTCGCTCTGTGGTTTCTGCTTGTCACTTTACTATATATCTTAACTAATACCATTATGCAGGTTGATTATGCCTAACAAATTTTGATTACTTCACAGTGCAATGATCAAGTGCAAAGGAAAAAAAAAAAGGAAAGGAAATGGCAATATTCTTACACCAAAAAGAATCTTATATAATTAGTTACAAATCAGAAATGCAAGAGATCATTTAAATAATATATTTGTCATTTTCACATTTTGCACAACTTGATGATCATTGCTTCCTACCTGTCGTTGTCATTCCCGAAAGCAAGGTCTTGGAAACTGTCCATTTTATCCTTCTCGCATGAATTTCTGCCTGTTTGTGTTCGTGCACAATGCCCATCAGTCAATTAGCCCATCTCATCCGCCTGTCTACGTGGATACCACTGGTTACGTAGCTGTTGTATTTCTGAGGTATGTAGGTCATGTCTCCATTGGGCACTGCTGACTCTGCTAGACAGCAATTACACAAACGCCGGCTTTTACTGGAGAGAAAAAGAAGCGTTGTTAGGAAAGCTGCCCTAAGATTTGCCTTTTATTTGCTACAGCCCTCTAATGGAAGGTCTACCTTGAGCGTTCTGATGAGTTTTGATCGGACAGGCTGACTTGCATGGGTTTGCTGTGCATTTTCACTTCTTGCTGCCATGTTTGCGTTGTTTTTGTCTTGGCTGTTACATAATCTGTTAGAACCTGCTCATTTGCTCACTTTCCTTTCTTTGCTTGCCTTTTTTTTTTTTTTAACACCTACACTTCTTGAGTGTTGCTCTGACCCTCCAACAGAAACCGAAGCCCCTGTCTGCTGGGTGCAGCTTCCCAGGAGGTGACCTTTGGGGCTGGGGGGCTTTGGGGCTGGAGAGTGACAGCAGATTTCTGAGGGAAAGGGAAATTTGATGAAGCCATGTCTGAGCCTGTGATGCTGCCCAAGCACAGGGTGTTTCCTGATGAGATAGGACGATTTCTTTGTTCAGGGCTTGAATGCTTCTTTCACATTAGTGACAGAGAGAGCCATGCTGGCTTGGTTGTGTTAAATGCTTAGCACAGGCTCAGCCTCAAAGATGTGAATAGCCTCAGTTAGGTCATCGGAGGTCTTGGCATGCTCCAGGTCTTTATGAGTTAGGCATGTACTTTGCTGAATCAAGTTTGCAGCTCTCCATGTTCCTTGTCCTGCTTTGCTCAGTACTTCACTGTGGTTGATCCTATATTCGTGCAATTTCTCACCAGAAGAACCACTGAGTCATCTAATCTGGTATGAACCCCAAGTAGTGGCTCATCGGCCAAAATTGCTGGCAGACTCTTCCATCCAGTTCACCACCTTTTTTCTAAAGGAGAAGGGAAACAGCTGTTTGAGCGAGGACCGGAGCCAGACAGCTGGACGCCTCATCGTGCAGCCAGCCAGGCTGCTGCAGCCGCCCGCAGCAGCCAGCCTCTCCTGGCAGCAGCAGGGCCTCGGCCCTCGCCGTGCCTGCGGCGGGACGCCCAGCTCCAGGCTGATATCTCAGCCCTCCAGACCCTCAAATTCATGTGTTACTTCCTGCACGGTGCACACCAGCTTGTGTCTGGCTCAGGCTTTTCCCAAAGGCCTTGAGAACGCTGGTTATACGCGTGCCTCTGTGTTCTGGCACTGCATCAGGTATGGGGACTGCAGTGCCTGGGCATGCCTGCTTAAGCCTCCCCACTCCTGAGTACCAGCTTTTTCCTCACCTTTGAGGCACTCCTGTTACCTAGTAAAGTGACTTCTCAGTCACTTTTGCTGAAACCTAGCACAGGTTGTGTTATTCAGACCTCCCTGAAGGCAGATAACCCTGTTGGACACAGCATCTTCCTGTGAGTGTAAGTTGAATTTCCAGTGGGGAGTGGCCTCTGAGCAGTCCCCCTTGCCTTGGTCAATGGGACCTGTAATCCCTGTTTGCAGGTTTCATGCTGGAGCTGTATTGAGGAGCATTGTGTTTTCCTGGTCTGTTGTCCTTCTGATTACTCATTTGTATGAGTCAGTCTTAGCATTGTGCCAGTCCTGGTGTCAGTGTGAATGTAACTGTCAGGGACTTCATATTTATTTCACTGATGAAACTTCGTAATACTTACAAGGTTAGGAGCAACCCCTGTGGAATCCCACCAGAAATCTTTTCATTTGGTAGAAATTCCCCGCTGATGCCTACATTTAGCCAGTTCTTAATCCATTCAATATACGCTTGAATAAAATTATGTAGTGCTGGTTTTTAATCAAAGTATTATCTAATATTAAATCAGCTGTCTTACTGAATGCAGGTAAGTTCCATGTGTGCAGCTAGTTTCTTTAACCAAGCTTATAGTTTCAAAGTGTAAAATAAGGTGCTTTGTTTGCTTTTCTTTTCTGTTGTTTTAAGATCTGGTTTCTGTAAAACCAAGTCAATTGACTGGCTTTAATTATATTCTTTTGCAAGCATATCATCTGGCTTCTTTGCAAGTATGGAACAAATATTTACCAAACACCTCTGCCTCTTTCTGAATCATTAGTAATAATCCTGTCATCTGTAGCCAGTAATAGGCCTACACCAAATCTTTTTGTTATTATTATTTTAATTTGCTCTGAGGTCTACTTGAATGTCACATATTTGTCAGGCATAGATTTTTTTCTCTGATGTCTTCAGGTTCCCACTTCAATTTACTGCATTTCATAATTTTCAACACATGTATAGATTTTGTCCAGAAAGACAAACAAACAAACAGCTTTTTTCTATTTTTTTAAAACCCACATTAGTCAGCAGGACATAAAGAAGTCCAGGTCAAGGAAAAGTCTTAACATCCAACCATGCTGAAATGAAGAAGAGACTCCTGAACCTTGTCTCCATCTTCCGTGGAAAAAAAAAAAATTCCTTTTTTGGCGAAATTGGCTGATCTGATGTTTGCAGTGCCTCTAAATTTTCTGTTACAAGCAATGCTAGTCTGAACTGTAATTCATGAAAAATACTAGCATTTTGCCTTCTTCAGAGATTGTCTAGTCAGGAGGGGGGGTCAAAACAACAGTCTGCAGCAAGTCATATGTCTCCACATTAATCCACACAAGGAAGTGTCTGTTTCACTTATTTCCAAATGGGGAATGTTTTCTTTAGAGAGGTAGCAAATTGATTTTCCCCACATGGAGCATGGGATATCTCATTTCCAAAACAAAACTTTCAGAAATGGCTACACAAGTCCGTTCTTTCTCCGTGTGGGTTAGAAAGCAGCGTGATTCCTTAATGTTTCCTGCAAGGTTGTTCACTGCTGTGCTCTGGAGTTCACGGGTCAGGCCTGACATGTTCAGTTAGAAAGAAAGGAATAAACAAGAGTTTTCATTTAGAAAAAGTCCAGTAAAAATAATTTTGATATTCAGGTTGTTTTATGTCAGCTTGAGCAAGCATGAGGGATGTGTGTGTGTGTCAGTGTGTGCAGAGAGGCTCTGTGACCTCCACAGCTTCTTGAGAGCTTGAGTTGGTGGTGGGTGCTCGTCATTGACTTCCAGAGGTGTACTCAGGATCCTGTTGAGACCTCCCCCAAATTGAATTGATACTGTTGTTCCCTAAACACAGGTCTGGGGGTTTTTTAGCATAGTCTGATACTTTGCTTTATTTTCCAGGCTCTTTAATTTCTAACCTTTCAGTGCAGTATTAGAATACTTGCAGCTTCCTTCTCTTTATTAGCTTCGCATGCCTGGGCAATAAATGGCCCAAGCCCTCATTTTTGGACCCTGTTTCTGGGAGGCAAGAGCTTTTAAATAAACTTTCAGGGGTGAAAAGAAAATAAATGAAATGTGAAGGCCCAAAGTCAAAATACAAAAAGGAATGAGGGGAAGGAGATAAAATAAGGAGGTGATGGTGACGGGGAGATCAAGGAAGCAGCTGGGACTCTACAAAGTATACAAGATTAACTAAGCTGTGACCAGTTTTTGAGACCATGCTTAAATACAGCAATATGCTTTTCTTAACTTCCAGGTATTGCAGAATACCGGAAGCCCCCTAGAGGGGTAAGTGTTAAAGCCATTAAACCTGTTAACTTTTTATTCATTACGTTTTAAAAGGTGCAACGGGTAACCATGCTTTTCAGCCAAGAGCTAACTTTTGCCAGGCTGCATTAGGGATGACCTCAGCAACCAGCTATCTGCCACCTGCTAACAGGCACGGTCAGTTCTTGGATTTTGTGGAGACCTGGGCCATTCTTCTCACCTTGACTTCGATGGCCAGGCATCTCCATATGCCACCTCCAACTTCTGTTTGGCACCTGAATCAGGAATAGCTCTGGGATGTGACACATCCTGCCATTTCCACCTGCCTCAGAGGGAAGATCTCCTAATCCGTTCTGTATGTACTGATGGTTTTGCAGCCTAGGCCGAGGATTCTGGTGTCACAGCTTTTGTGCAGGTGTGTGAAAACCAGAAGACGTGAAGGACTGGCACAGTGCGGGAGGATTCTGTGAGGGGACCCTGTGCAAGTTGTCCTTCAGGGAAGAGTGGCTGTGGATGCACTTGGCAGCTGTGCTGTCACTGCCTCGTGTCTCGTCTGAATCCAGGACTGTTCATCCCTGTTTATTCACTTCTTGCAACTTCCGCTGCTCTACCTAAAGCCTGGTTTGTGATTACCTCCCTCTGGTCCACTCCCAGCTCTACGTTTAGAGCCCACCTGACTCTGTGAGCCCACCCTAAGTGTAGACCCAGATCTTCTGCTGGCCCTTCTTCACTGATGACCATGGAGATTTTTAGAAGCTCAGCTGATTTTTTTTTTTAATTGATTTCTGCAGCTGGCAAATATGCTGGTGTTCTTCCTTCATCTTTCCACAGAAACATGGTCACAGAAAACAGCAGGCAGCCAGAAGAATCTGGCTGGCAGTGTAAGTTGTAAGTCCTTTATCTGAGTACATTCCTCAGCAAAATATGGCAATGGCCTTCTTTTTCTTTTATTTTTTTTTCTTTTCTTTTTTTCTTCCTACTTTTGAAGTGTTTCTGAGAAACTGGAGCATCAGCAAGCCAGAATTCAAAAGTTGCATCAGGAAATAGTTACATAGGTCAGGGAGGCCTGGAAAAGCAAGAACTTTGATCACGGGCATTACAGTTGTTTAGATGTCCTCTAGAGTACGAAATGTGGAGCAGGCAATTAAAAGACACATGTTTTAGGCATGAGTACAGTGCTTGTTTAGTTACATGGTTTGCTGAGCAGCCAGCAAGGTCCAAGGTTATTTTGGGCTCAACATGAGTAAGTGATCCAGGTATGACAAATGAGGTAATGCATTCCAGGCTCATTAAAAACTCTTGGCTACATCACTGATTTTGACAGAGTGCTAACATAGCTTGACCTCAGCTCTGTGAAGGCCACTATTTTTTATAACACCCTCCCTATAACAACAAATCTTTTGCATCAGCCAAAATTTGTGAACGTAGAGAACAGTGTTACTGGGAGGGTTGAACTCACTGGACTTCCAGTGATAATCAGACTTGTAAAAAAGAGGTAGTTTTACAGTAAGTGACCTGCTAAATTCAGGTACCCCAAAACCACACCCATTATTTCTTGACTTATTCATGTCCCTAGAAGTGGTCTTGTGTACACAGTACATGGCATTATCGGCATGAATGTAGCTCGGGTGAGGCTGACCTGATAACAGGGAGATGGGAAGCCCTGTGATCACTGTCCCCTCCTGGACATGTAGGAAAAGAGGATGGCAGGTGGCAGGTGGATGTGCTGTCCTGTGGCAGCCTGTGGTTTTCTGTTGTAAGTAGTGTTAATGGTCATGGTTGACTTTGGCAGCTCCCACTTTTGGGTACTTCTTTTTCTCCTACGTAGAACTTGCCTTTTTGGGGGTAAAACTAGAGCTGGGAGTTGTTCTAGGCAGTGAGGCTTGGGAACGCTCCTTTTTCTCGTGTCCTGCTGAGCAGGCAGTGTCTGTCAAGGTTGAACAACTGAGTATGGTAGGGACTGGAGAACAGTAGCTGCAACCTTATGAATTTTCTGAGTAGGTGTGCAAGGTCGCTGCCCTCTGCCTCTCCTTCTGGCCTACCCCAATCACCTACAATATCCTGATGTTTGCACAGGCTGGTGAAGGTGCTGGAGGGGAAGATGTAATTTCTGAGCAGTGATGCTGTTTCTTGGCTTCATGAACAGAAAGAACTTCTGGCTCTGAGGAAACAGCTAGCTAGCCTGAGCAGCATTAGCCTTGAGCTCCTCTTTTCTGTGTGGTTCTCTTGGTGGGTCAGAGCGTACTACTGAGCTTATTGGCGATTTCTGGTCTTTCTTTCTTTGCACAGATGCCTCTGAATTGTCCTTGTTTGATTACTGTCGTTTGTAGGAAGCTTGTGCAAGAACAGGCTTTGGAAGCATCTTCTTCTTGGGATATGTTTAGACAGCAAAGATTTACCATTCTCCATCTACAGATCATCCAACTCATGATGTGCATGACACAGGCTTTGCATTTACCCTCTCAGGTGTAACAGTTTGCAGTAAAAACATGTGGGGCATTGCTTGTGTTTTGGCAGTACAGAGCACAGCCACGGTTTGGGGACTCGTCCGGGCTCAAGGAGGGTTCACTCGTACTGCGTGCATTTTGCTGCTGACTGTGTTTTACCTGGCCATACCTGAAAGATTTGCCAGGACTCAGCAGGTAAAAGGAAAACACCACACGTTGGCAAAAGGCAATCACGTTGTCAATTACACAGGAAAGAAAGTTTTTTAACTGGTACTGTGTTGTCTCTGTCATGCTCCTGTCGCAGGCATTCACACTGAAGAGGTGGCAAATAATGCAAACTTTTTTCTGTACTTATTTATTAAATTTTTTTACTTCAATTTTTTTTGCTTATGCTCTCGCCTTCTGGGAATGTGCAAGTTATGGGTCCTCACTGCCACAAATGCTTTCAGAAAAGGAATTTGAAAGCCATATGCACAAACACATGAAGAAAGTGAATCAGTTTGGATATTCTTAAGTAGTCACGCCAGAAGTCCTTCTCCGCCAGAAAACAGAAAAAACCCCATAGGATACTCACTTAGCTGTCCAGTACATGCTGAACATCCAACGTCATCAGGAAAACTGAATGTGAATAAGCCACAAAATGTGTAAAAATGCTTTAAAATAATTATGAATAACAAATTCAAGACATTTGCAGTGTGCTCATGAATATGTCAAAAATTAAACAAAAGATGACAAAATTGAAACATGAATGTGACTTGTAAATTCTTTCTTCAGTCCTAGTCATATTTCCTGGCTCACACGAACAAAATGAATGTCACTGAAATGCAATAATCTTCAAATAATGCATTTATTTATAATGGTTTAGGGAGCAAATATTAATGGCTTTGTTTCAAGTGTGACTGGAACTATGTCAAATGTTTTCTTTGACAGAGTAGATTTTAGATGCCAGGACCTTTTCTTCTGATAACAATTTCCATTGCTGCTCTCTTGTTAATTGTGTGTCAGATCTGGAGTGTCTCTAGGTGATTTAAAATCATACCGTGGGGCATGTGGGATGGTCCTTGTGTGTGCTGCAGACAGACCTTCCCTGCTGCAGCTCCTGAGGCACAGGGAGAATGCAAATACCCCTTTTCATAGTGAGCTTGTGCCAGTTCTACCGTGGAAGGCTCCAATTCAAACAGTGTTTATATGCAAGCTCAGTATACCTGGAATTTAGGAACAAATGCCTTCTTGCTTTTAAAGCTTTTAGCAAAACATTAGGAGTGCTTTATAGTGTGATGCAAAGTACAGTGCCAAAACTCAGGATAACAAGTGTGTTTGAAAAACATTGAGTCTTGAACTAGTTTCTTTATTTGTTAAATAGAAAGAATGGAATGGAGGGAAGAAAGAAAGGATGAATAACTTGCGTGCAAGTATATTTGATGGTAGCTCAGCCACATCCCTCTTTGGCCATTGGCTGGGCCAGGCCTGGGGATCCCTTCATTCAAAGGTTCATCTTTTAACGTGTGTGCCAGAGTGTAGCAAATTGAGGGAACATTTCTATTTCCTTTAGAACCTTTTTAAAGAGCTCAGCCACTGCTGAGTGGTGAAGGATCTGTCCATCCCATCCAGGTCGTGTGCCAAGAAGTCCCTGTGGGCATCAGGAAGACATCAAAGGTTGAGCAGGGTTTATAAATAGGGCAGGGCGGCGTGGCCGGAGCTGGCAGTCTGGCAGCCGGCGCTGGAGCCCTGGGAGCTCGTCCCACGCTCCCGCCGAGCCGCTCATCTCTGTTTATATGAGTGATGCCGCGGCCGGGGGAGGGCTTGGTAAGC
Organism: Donacobius atricapilla; assembly: GCA_013397315.1. Lineage (NCBI taxonomy): Eukaryota > Metazoa > Chordata > Aves > Passeriformes > Mimidae > Donacobius > Donacobius atricapilla. The sequence continues at coordinate 270,279 of WBMY01004192.1, read as the reverse complement.
GCACAGCAAACGCTCTCAGTGCTCATTTTGTGTAAGACTGACATCCGCACAAGTTGAGACTCCCAGCGATGTAGTGTGCGGTCACATGCTGTAGCATTCATGAGTACAGATATAAATCAGGCAGATGTTTGTCGACTGGAATGGGTAATAATTTCTTTCTCTCTTTGTTTGATTTTGCATGTTAGCCTCAGATGACAATTTCAGAATTGCTTTCTGCAGTACTTTTCAGTAAGCAGAATGTGCTTCACTGGAGATAGATGGAGATATTTCTGTAGGGAGATAAATGTATTTTTAGATAGACACAAATATGGACTTACTCCCATATGCACATGCAGATAGATATATATATATACACACAGATTTTTTTTTTTTCCACCTTACACCAGTGTTGGGGGAAGAAAAAGGATCTGACTTTTTATTTTAAACCCAAAGCTTTTCTTTTTCTCTTAACAGACCAAATATGACAGTGTTACTCAAACTATAAAATCAAATTAGCACCCTTTATTGTGTTTGCAAACTAATTAAAATGTAAAATGTCCTGAAAGCACTGGCTTACTGTGTGACAAATGTAAGATTAGAAACAATTAGAAGACACTCATGAGGTTTGTGCCGTTCAGATTTCTGACATTGTTCTAATCATCCCTTTAAGTAATGAAAACAATGGTTACCTAAAAATTAAAGGTTTAAAGGAAATAATCTTATTCAGTACAGTCATTAATTAATGATTGTTTATCACTTTAAATGTTGCCATAGTAGTCGGAGGATGATTTTTAAATCTGAAAGCAGAGGGGACATGTAATAATGAGCAAGCATCTGCTTCATCTATTATTTCTATATATGATCATAATTTATGTTGTAACAGCACTATTGAAAGATGAGTGTGATATTTTTTATGATGATCCATATCCCATTCCTCGTATGGCTCAGCACAGTTAGGATTTAGTCACTGTGTTATTTCAGAGCTGTTTTATCTTAAGAATTGGACAAAACTGAAAGTGAGTCACATTAATTTGTATGTGTGGTATGTAACCCTTATGAAACAATCAATCACTTATTTCAGTACTTGTCAACTTCCAGAACTAGTTGTTAAGGGGGTTTTTTGATCCATTTCAGGACTCTGGGGTAATTTTGTTTTTAAAAAAACTTTTTTAGAAAAACTTTGACAAGTATGACAGGATGGATAAACATTTCTTGGAGCTGTAAGGAATTTCAATATTTCAGAGCATTTCCAATACCAGATGTTTCCCAAAGTTGGAAATAGCAGTTAGTATTCTTGCTTGAAGGTTAAAAATAAAGGCAGCAGGGTGATTAATGCAAAGTTGCCTATTAATATTAAATTTTGTTCTTCTTTGTACCAGGAAGAAGTATTTGTGCTTTCTCTCTGAGTCCTTGGGAGACCAGTGTTTGACTTTATATTAATTAGTTATGTGAAAGTAGAATAAATTAGCCTTGGGGGATATTCTATAGAAATGTATAGTGTGTCAAGATGTAACCCAGAGAGGACGGGAATCTTGTAATAAGCATTTACTGTGGACAGATGTGTACATTTCTGTGACTGATTGTAGTGGAATTATTTATTATGCTTTTGGCTGTTAAGAATCCAGTATAAGACAATATGCTCAAAGTGTTCTCCATTAATTTTCAGCGCCAAATCTTAAAGGCAGACCGCGCAAAAAGAAGCCATGCCCACAGAGAAGAGATTCATTAAATGGCATTAAGGATTCCAACAATAATTCTGAAAGCAAAGCTGTTGCCAAGGTAAATCACTTAATAATTCTCTTTTCAGCACTCTCTTCTTTTTTAGATACAGTCCTGCCTTTGTTTCCCAGCATGCGGTTTCACATTTAGAGTGTAACTTATTTTCTTGGGGAGATAAACGTAATTTTTTTTCAATAGTTTTATTTTTCAATTTAAATAATGCCTGTGTTCAAAGTTACCAGCAATTATAATCACCTAACAACCTAATGCTATCAGCTTGTTGGTAACTGGTAGTGCTTAAGCTTTCTTGGCATCTAGTGTTAGTTTTCACATTCTGTGACACACAAACATAGTGTGTGACAGTATCTTCGAATTAAAAATAAACCTGGGAGCAGCTCACCCTGTTACAATGTACTTCTAAATATAAGTTTGAAGATAAACAGACTATGAAACAAGAGCTGCCTCAGTAATGGTTTCTGAGAAGCAAACACACACGACATTACCCTGATGTTAAGATCTCAACATTTTTAAATTGGGAAAAAAAAAATAAAAGATAAAGGCAGGCACTCAGTGTGAAAGCTTAAAAAAAATCTGGGCTGTTTATTTAACAGCCACTGCTTAATACTTACTGCTGAGCTGCATGTTCCACGGTTTACTGAATAGTGCATGCTTTTACAGAGTCTTCTGTATGTGCTGCTGTGCTTAGCCCATACTGCAAGTAAAATTTGGATCACTGATTGGTGTTTATAGACTTAATCTTTAAGATATTTATGGGTTTGTGTCTTTTCCTTAAAATATTTTAAAATGGAGGTTTTGTAGTGTAAATTGCATCCTATTTTCTATGTTGCCTGAGTGGTTTTAGACAGGAATTTGGTTTTCTCTTAAAAAAAAGAGCAGCACAAATGGCTCCTTTCAAGATGATTTAATTAGAAACCCTAAGGTGCAAAGATGGAAAATTACTTAGAGCAATAGTTGATTTTTATCTGAGACAGAACTTTTGTCACTGATACTTTTAAGCTAAAACAGCTAAAGAGATTTGCATATACTGAATTTTTACACCAACTCCTCCCAAATCCATTGTTTCAATAAATTAGATGGATGTGTATCTGAAAAACACTTTCATTGTTGCGACCGTCTCTTTAGGAAATACAGTGAATCTATAGATCCATTTGCGTTGGTATTGTTGTACGCAGTGAATGTCCTGGGAGATTAGGAGGTTAAAGAGGTCAAGTGGGAGTGTTCTGCTCTCAGTTTCTCATAGGAAGGCAAATTAAATTCCACCTCCTCCTCCTCCTCCCTAGGAGTTCAGTTAAAATTGTGCCTTCCGATGACGATAAAAGAGGCTGAAGTTCATGATGAAACTCTGCCCTTAAGTCATTGTTTCTCTTCTTTTTGTGCCCTATTGTGCTCAGTTGGAGTCTGTACTATTGTATTAGACAGGCATGGTAAGAGGTGATGGAGCCTGGTGTGTTGAGTTGCGGGGTCCTGCCAGATACTATAGAGTTTATCTGAATGTTTTCTCTGTGAAAGAATGTGCAAAATCCGTTGTGTGAAAATGTCTCAATTTGCCTCAATCCCCCCTTCCCCCAAGGCATTTTTCATGTCAAAATATTGCCAGTGCACTGCAGCCTGGACCATATTGTCAAAGCACCCCAGACTGTAGCACAAGTAGTTCTGCCTCTTCAGTACCTGATATATAGGTATTAGATAATTAAAAATAACAGTAAAACTTCATACCAAATTGTTTATCCTCTCTGTTTATATTTGGGTTCACACTACTAGTCAGATGGGAGGATATTTCAGATAAGAAGTAATTCCACCTATTTATCTAGTCATACTGTGCTCATCATTGTGCAGATATTAATAGCATTAATTATCTTGGCCAGCTTAATTTCATTATAAATAATAGACGTGCTCATGATATAATGTCCTTGCATGTAGTCACACTGACTTGACTGTGGCTCTTCACATCAATCCGTGTCTCAGGGCTGTGGATACACTTCCATGAGAGGCCAGTGAATCAAACCCTCTATGGCAGATGTACTGCACTTGGCACAGACCCTGCCTGTGCATTAGTGAGGAGGGAGGAGAAGGGGATTTGGGGAAGGGGAGAAATAGAGCCACCTACCATCTTCTCATTGCTGGGAACTGTTGGGATCTGGTCATCTGAAGCTCCATGCTGGAGTTCACCGTTTGGTTATTGTCCTCCGTGAGTGCTCCATGTCCAGCTAATGCTGCCAATGGATCCATGGAGAGCACGGCTCATGTAAGCGAGATGAATCCACTTGTGTCAGATGCTGAAGCATTTAGCAGTCCTGGCCATATGCTTGTCCCAGATAGAATCCCTTCTGACCAGAAGTTGTGCTGCTTGCATTCTCAGATCTGGCAGCAGCCTCATTTCTCAGTGGTGGGGCAGCGGCTCTGATGGAGTTGCAGTGGCTGTATGGTTTGGGTTGGAAAGCAGCAGAAGGGGCATTCCAGTGACTGTGGTTTTGAGCCTGTCAAGACCAATGCAAGCTGCATAGTTGTCATGACTTGCTGAATTTCATGTTCTCAGCTGCCAGTGACTAAAAAGCTTAATTCTTCAAACCTAGTTCTCATCAGGCATGTTTGTCTTGAGCTATCAGCAGATCGTTTTGAGGGGTTTCACAGTTAACTGACAAGGAAAGTGTCTGGTTGGGGAGGACCAGCTCTGGGTCAATTCCAGTATAGGTGGCTTGTTAAAAATAGAGTGATAGCATCACCGACAGTGTGGTCCTGTACCCGCAGGTGCTGCCAGGGAAAGTGGGTGTTTTGTGTGCAACTTCTCACTTTTGCTCTCTTGATCTTTTTGGCGGTCACTGCATCGATTTTAGTGCCTCCTGGGGAAGGTCCCAGGGGAGTTCCCTCCATGGCTGGGAAAGGAATACGAGGCCATCTACTCCAGCAGGATCAGCTCCCCTGGAGAGGGTTATATCAAGCTCTTCTCTCAAAACACTCCTAGGACTCTGGAGGCTTTCATACTTGATGTGTCGTCGGTGCTGGACAGGCTTTTGGAACTTGTGGGCTCCAGCAGATAACCTTCATTGTACCTGCCTAATCTTCCCAGAGAATGTTCCCAATTCAAAGTGTGTGACCATTTGGAGGAACTGAAAGGATTAACTTGTTAAACACGGAAATTGTCCCTGAATAAATCTATTAATTACAACTCCTAGTGCAAATGCTGAAGTAAACCTCTCACTTCATTTGTACAGCAAGATCTGAGAAATTAGTTTAAAAGTTGCCAGGATATGCTTTTCCTGTGGCCACAGGTGGCCTGGCATGCTCTCAGACTTGGAGATTTATTCCCGGTACATCGGCCATTATGTGATGGAAACTGTAAAATGCAGTTCTGTTGTGGTCTGTGTTGTGTGTGACCTCTGGCAGGAGAAGACAAACACATGGTTGTACCCATGAGTGTTCACTGGCTGTTCTGTCATGGATCATCCACCTCTGATAGAACACACCGCAGGAGATGGTCAGATGTTCCAGAGCCCATCTCAGTGCACCCCCATCTTATCCAGCTGAACCCAGCTGTGGCACTGAGTTTGTGTTTTGAAAGAGAAGGACAGTTTGTGGTGCTTGGAGCAAATCTGGCCTTGTTTTCACAGATTTTGATATGTTTATGCTGGATTTACACTGCTGTTATCCAGAATGGCATCTGGCCCTTTTGATTCTCATTAATCGTTGGTCATGGCATTCATCCATATTGCCTGTCAGATGGTGGGGAGGTTCCGGAAGTGAGGCTTGAGCCTCAAGTGCTGAGCAGATGAAGCACTGTAGCCTTCACCAAAGCTTTGTTGAACCTGCTGCTGCTTGGAGTCCGCCCATCGCGCCTTGACACCTCTGAGTTCCACAGGGGCTTTGACCTTGCTTCTCTGTTGACAAAGAGAGGAAGGTTGTGTGTACCACAGGTTTTCCTCACTCCTGGTGGCTTTCTTAATATTATTTTGTCTCCTTTAGGGTAGTATCCCTTGCCATTAGTTAGCTTGCACAGCTGTGAGCTTTGATTTCACTTGCGGGTAACAAAACTGAAGAATTGTTCCCAGGTCCAGTGAATTTGCTCCAAATTTGCAGCTCCTAAAATTACAGAAGTCATGCATTCATTTTGGGAGTGTTAACCCAGTCTTTGGTGAAGCATTGAAACCTATGACAATGTAATGTAAACTTTGGAAGCTGCTATACAATTTTTGTGAGGTGCCAAAGTAAAAAAGTCAAGGAATTATAGCTCTGACATGGAAAGTGGATGAGGAAGTCCAAAGTTCATTTAATCAGAAAAAAAGAACCTGTTAGCTCCTCTGACTTTTGGATGAAACCCGTGATCTTTACAGAAGTTTAATCACCAAGCATATCTAATACTAAAATGCAAAGGCTGGTGTCTTGTGCTATAGGAAGACAGCATCTCTTTAAACTGTGCAATCGGAGAATATCAAACCGTACACTGGACATACTTCAGCAGCAAGTGATCCAGAAGAATCCCACAGGAAGTGCATTTCCCAGTCCCTGCTGCATTGCCTGGGAGGAGTGAGCCTGTACCCTCCAGTGGCCAATATGGAGGTTTTTCAGCAGCATCAGTTGCCATTGAAAATTGTGACGACTTGTCCACTCCCCTCAGAAGATACCATTTCTTTGTCCAGCATCTGAGGAAAACTGGGGAGAAGATCACCTAAACTCAATACTCTCTGCAAAGTTAATACCTGGAGCAGTATAAAGATTTTGCTTTCTCTAAGCCTGAAATGCCAGAGTATCTTTTATTAAGATAAAATAACCATATTGTGGTTGTGGTTTTTCCAGTGATATGTTTGTTGTTTGTTTACAAGCACTTACGTAATGCTCTTCATAGCAGTTGCTTCCAAACTGTCCACAAGTATCCACAAAGCACCTGGTTCAGAAGTGGCAGTTCTGAAGGAGGGTCCATGGGTTGCTTGACCAAGAGCTCCTGCCTTCCTGCACGGCTGGATACCCTGCTATCCTCTGCTATCCTTCTAAAATACCAACTACTGGCCCTTTAGAGTCTCCTGTGAGAGCCCAAAGGCCACGTCTTGGATGTGGTATGGAACTACCAGAGGGCTCCTGACAGCACTCAGAAGCATTGAAGGGACAGTGCAGATCCAAAATACATGTAACCATCTCCACTACCTTGTGTTAGTGAACTTCCAGTATTTCATTGGAAATTTATTGATTGCCTGGTCCCAGTGGCTTGGTCATGTAGAGATTTTAAACATCAGTTTTCTGCCTTTTTTTTTTTTTTTTTTTTTTTTTTTTTGTATACGTACCTTAAGTGAACGCTCGATTTGTAATTTGCTTGATTCAGTGAGCGGATTATCTTCAAGAGGGGCTGCAGGATTAAGCCAGTTTCACTGGGTATTTCTCCCCATGTATGAATACTGAGGAGAGGTAAAGTGGTTCCAATTTATTGATGTCCTGACTGGCACACATCTGCTGGGCAGTCCAGTGGGAGACCTGGAGCTCTGGGACTTAGGTGCACTGGGGATGCCAGTGTCTACCAGGAAATTCTCCAGCTACCAGCCTTCCCCTTCGGCTAAATGCTTAGGGTTGTGTTCAAGTTCAAGCAGATGCTCAAATGCACTTGACTTGAGTCCATGCTACAGCAGAACCTCCACTTGCGTACTGAGGGCTTCGCCTGGATAAAGCTTGCCAAGGTTTGCATCTCTTTTGGTGGGCCAAAGGAGAGAAAAATGTGTCATTTCAGAGCTGGTTGCTGAGCATTCCTGGAAGGGGCTGAGCACCCTCAGCTCCAAGGGTTGTCTACAGGAGTTGACAATGCTCAGTGTCAATCCTGGAATGAGGGTTATTATTAGACTTGCTAATGGCAAGTGTATGTGAGAGGTAGAAGCTATGACATAGCAATGTATAGTCATAAAAATGCAGCTCTGGAGAGCATTACCAATGAGTTATAATGATTTAAAGATGTGGATGTTTAAAAATGTTGTGACTAAGATTCAGAACAAGACATTTAGCTCTATAAATAGCTTTCTTTGTTTCCCCTCAAACACAGTCGCATGGTTTGGCCTTCATTTTTTTCAACAATCCATTCTGCTAGGAGAGGGTATTTATTCCTTAAGTGAAAATTAAAGGTTACCCAGATCTCATATGACATCTTTTCTTTTCCCAGGTAAAATGTGAGGCTAAGTCAGCTTTGCCCAAACCCAAGAGTAACAACAGCAACTGTAAGAAAGGCTCAAGTGAGGATAAATCAAAGATTGCCATAGGTGAAGAATGCAGAGCTGATGAGCAGGCTTTCCTTGTGGCCCTTTATAAATACATGAAAGAAAGGAAAACACCAATTGAACGAATACCCTATTTAGGTTTTAAGCAGAGTAAGTATCCTTTTTCTCACTTTCTTGTTGACGTTGTAGAATGGTTTGGCTTCTCTGGAGAAAGCAATTGCACACAAAGCCTATTTTAAAGCTGTATGGATGGGGAGGGACCATGTTTATCTCTACACATTTTCCAGTCCAGGCATTTCACTCTCTTATGCCTAGATTTGCATCTCTTCCTTCTGGGGTAGTTGCTGCCGGATATTTATATGTTTAAATCCGCTGATTATGACTAGAAATAGGCATGTTGAAAACTCCATAGTTTTCTGTTTTGTAAATCTGCAGCATCTGTAATGCCTTTCTTCTGAGTTAATAATATGACGTATCTTTATTGTGCCCAGATGTTCTTTATGAAAGAACAAATATTAAAAGAAGACATTTAAAGGTGGTCAAGAAAGGCACAAAAGGGATCATGTTTTTGAGCCCCAAAATGTGTTTCTAGTTAATAAATTACTAACTTTGGAGAATAAAACCAGACTGTATCTGCTTAATACAGAACGCAGTCTTCAGAATTGCTTTGGCAATGTACAGTTTGTACAGTGCCACAGTCTGTAAATTAATTGTATGTGGAGAAGATACAGTTGAAACTGAATTTTGCATAAATATTGCAGCACAATGTAGATCTTTCACAGTTTCCAACAAAAGCTGTAAATGGGACTATTTCTCCTCCTCATCTATAGATTGAATGATACTTTATTTCCTTAAAGGGAAAACGCTATGGATTGAAATATTATTTACTCTAATTTATCTCCTAGATTAAAACCATGTGTTATTTTGATGAAGAATGTCAAACCTGTATGTTTTACATAACAATTTACATACCTAATAGCAATTGGCACTGATTGCAACAGGCCTCCAGCAGCCATTATAAACTTATATAACTCCAAATGATTACAGTGTTTGTCTGAAAACTGGCTGCTTGAAATGGGAGTAAAATTAATGTACTATGAACAGCTTCGTTGCATTATGCATTGATTCAGATTAAATCAAGGCCTAAGCAAAGCTCTTGATAGCTTTGAAGCAGTACAAGGTTCAATGAGGCTTTCAGAACATTTTGTGTTGAAGAAAATTTTTTTTTCTCCCCCCCCCCTCCATATTATCCTGTATTCTGTCAGGCATGGAAACAGGGTGGGCTTAAAAGACAAGCTAAAGTATTATTTCTAAAGTTTCCCACTGGGGGTAGGGCCTGCTGCTAACATTTAGCTGAAATAAATTGAAACTTATCTGACATTCATTATGAAGTAGGGGCCTGATCCAGCAAATACTTAAATACCAAGAGTAAGTATGCTGAGAAGAGCAGAAATGTTTGCAGGATGAGGCTCTGTATTTGTCCAGCAAGGCTTGTGCAAACACTGCCAATATAAATAGGTTGTTGGGAAGCGGCAGTACGTACAGTACAGCAGAACATCCCTCCATGGAGAAGGAGATCCTGTTCTCCGTGGTCCACAGCATTACTGCTGACCCCAAGTATTTCCCAAGTATTTCTGGTGTGTCTGTGGGGAATCACTGTTGGTGGAATTGTCTATATACCTTTGATAGGACTGACATGGATTTTTCTTCTAACAATTAAATGAGATAAAATAAAACTTAAAATAAAATAAATTCAATAAAAAAAGACACCAGCAAGCAGTGGCCCCATGGGAGATGGGGCTGAGATGAAAAGCACGTGAGAGAAGTTCTGCAGGAAATAACAACTCTCTCTCCCTACACATCTTTTGAATTGAGTTGCCTCTGTGCCTCTGACCCCACAGCCACGGGCAAGGCGCAACCAGCCACAGCATAATTATTCCAGCAGTGCTCATTCGTGCTCCATCTGGGTTCATTCAGGCAGGGCCCGCCAGAACGCAGCTTATTGTTCATTGATTATGGAGCCCATTATCTGAGCTGCAGTAAATATTGGATATTGTCTAATCGATAGGCCTGCTCTGAGCCAGTGTGTGGGGCTTGCTTGCTTGCTAATGAAACTGGTATTAAACAAATAATTAAAAGTAACATTCTTCCCAGTGAGTAATTTTTATTATCGAAGTTATGGAAACGTGCTACAGTCATTATACCGTGTCTCTTATCAGCAAAGTCAAATGAGCCCATTACCTTTGTCTCAGTGTATTTTTCCAGTCCTGTTAAGGAATCCGTAAGTGTGTTCTCTTATATGTAATTAAAAATATATATAGTATGGGCTAATATTTACTCTTCAGATTATGTAAATACCTCTTTGGAAAATGTTTCTCAGGAGCTTTTTCAGGGGTTGTGAGGCTTTTTTTCTCTATTTTTCTTTTTTTAAAACTGTTTAATTTACATTTCTTTGAAATATGTTGGCTAATGCAATGCTTATCTAAATACTTATTGTCCCTCTAACAGTTAACCTTTGGACTATGTTTCAAGCTGCTCAAAAACTGGGAGGATATGAAACAGTAAGTGTTTAAGTAACTTAAATGAAATAATTGTGCAATCTAACTTTTCCCTGTTAGAAAAAAAAATGTAAAAGCAAACAATCATTTGCTGCATTTTAGGCTGGATGTACTCATTGTGGGTTTATTGGGCCATTTTTGGAAATGGTCCAAATTAGTTCCAGATCTGGCAAAATTGTAAACTTGTCGTAAAAACTCCAAGTGGAAAACATATGTAACTCTTCTCTGTCAAGGAAATTAGTTAGGTCTGTAATTTTTTCCCATGTTGAGAAAGGGCTATTATTGTACAACAAGCCAAGATTGCATAAAAGAAATTTCACTTGGCAACATCCCTGACATCTGTTCATGTCTAATATGGGAAATATATTAAAGGCTTTCAAAAGTAATCAGCATTGTCCATTAAGGAATAGTATGCTGCAGAATCTTCTCTTATTCCAAGTGTAAAAGATCTTTATTAGACAAGGGTCAGTACCACATAAACAGGAAGTTATCAAAGTAATTCAGAAAAGTCTCTGACACTTTTTATCAGCTAACCATGTCTGACAAGAGCAGTTTATTTTTAGCTCACAGGAAAATTTGATGGCCACGGATTTTACAGCATGTATTTTGAACCAATAAAATATTAGAGCAACAAACTTAGATTAAAATCTTGAAATGAGAAGAAAGAGCTGCATTAATATGGCACATTGAGATGACATCTGTAATAAAAAAACAATTCACATAGGAAGATGTCGTCACTGGAAATATTTTCTTCGCACACAATGATCAGATTAAGTTGCTCAGTTCCTGCCACAGTTGGATGAAAGAAATTATTTTTGCTTTGTTTACAAAGTAATCTGGGACATATCTGTGCTGTAGAGAAATGACAAGAAGAAATGCACTATCAAGAAACTGAAAGTCATTTGAACCAAAATGCAAAACTCACTGTTTTCCTTCCATACAGTGAAGCACATTGCTCTGTACATCAGCAGCCTGGGCTGGTTAGCATGGGTGTACCTGGGGTTTTGTGAAACCTGAAATCTAACATTCTTTAAAAATATATATGCTTGATTTGGCTTTTATGGTTGCTCTATCTTCCATTAATCAGCACATGCCATGCTTATGTACAGGGGTGTGTGTAGGCATGCTCATGGGTATGTATGAGTGAATAGCTACCATAGCTAGATCGTTACAGCAATTATGAGCAACCAGTAATTGCTGGAGTTGTAAAGTGCAATGAAAATGAGGGCTAAAATCTTGAACTTGATCCAGAGCAGCAGGGAAGCCAGGAGGGAGATTGAAGGGAGAGTGGCGTGTTCAGAGTGCTCAGGAAGGTGAGCAATTTTCAGAGCAGTGTTGCAGGTTTGCTTGAGGGGACCGAGTACAGAAGCAGGGATGCCAAAGTGGTGGCTTGCTGGAGAGACCCGAGTTGTAGTGCCAGAGGCAGAGGGATGGATTTAGACGAGCTGGAGCAGGTGAGCCTCTGTACCTGAGGCAGACAAGAATAGGATTGTGAATACGTGACCATGAGGCCACAGAGCCAGGTTTGAGAGACGTGACAGAATCCGAGGGGAAGGATCACATACATGAGAATGTCAGCCAGAGTAGCTTCAGTCCACACTTGTCTCAGAGCTCCTGTCCTTTTCTCAATGACAGATGTTCTCTGTTGTTCAGGGGCATTTGTCACCTTGAATGAAAATGTCCCAGCAGTGCTTATTCTTCATAGAGAGTTAACTATGCAATTACTTCCTGTTCAGTAAATGGCAAGGCAAGCTCAGCTCCCACGCTCTGACATAGCCATGAGCCCAGCTTTCCTTGGAGAGTGGCTGTATCTGAAAAGATGGGCCTGATCCTGTTTCTATGATGTGAGTGGTGTCTGTGCTCTTTGCAGGAAAGCTGAAGTTGGGAGGACTGTTGTGATGCAATTTAAGTTGTGTATGGAGCGTGAGGTTTCCTGACCTCATTCTGTTCTGTTAACAGTCTCATCCTCAATATGGATCTGCCTTTGCTTTAAATTCCCTGAGTTATCGATAGCTGTTGCAATACTTTGACCTGTGCACACCCTGGGTTTTATTATTTTATGGCCAGTTGATATGCATTGAGTTTGCCAACTGCATTAGCTTGTGTCTATTGTATAATGGCAAACACTGCTGAGCAGCTTTTGTGTTTTACTTGTTTCATTTTGCACAAGTCAGTGGATGGTAGGGGTGACATGGACTTCAGTTATCAGTTCTAGGATCTTAGGCAGGTCTACTTCGATGCAGAAATTTCAAGTGAGTGCTTTTAATTCAATGTTGAACAGAATCCACCACTCTCATACACAGTGCCACCATCTGTTGGTGAGGAGAAGTCATGAAGTGCAGCAGCTTTCTCAAACCTGCCCTGTTTAATACGCATTTATCTCTGTGGTCCCTTGCACCTGACTTGAGCAAACCATTACAAGGTCTTCATCATCTTTAGTTGGTTTTAAAATTTCACAAGGTTCTTGTTTGTGCATTGAGATCGAAATAGGTCGTTTCTCTTGGAAGTATCACAAAGAAAATAATATTTAAAAGACGATATTTGACTTCAACATGTGACAGCCATTTTATGAACAGGAAACAGATAAAAGATTGCTTAAAATGACATATGGAAACTTAAAGTGGTCAGATGACAATTTTTTTACAAGCATAGAAGCTTTCCCAGTTAAAGCAGTTGCAAACTTTACATCCTTTTATTTGGCAGAGCAATTATAGTCTGCCCATTTTTAACTTTATCCACTGCCTTGACCACTTTGTTCATATGAAGGTGTTTTTGATGTTTTGATTATTGAGAAACAAGCATGGATCATGTGTGGTGTTTTTCAGCTTCTGCACAGATTCACAGAAGATTTTTGCAATATTTTTGAGGCCAGTCCTGTCAGTTAAGGATCTAAAAGTGACTGAGAACAGACAGGGATTGGATTTGAGATGCAGAGAACAACTTTCTTAGCCATCTAACTTTCCCCCTGGGGGAATGGATCCAGTGAGGCTTGACAGAGAGCATTACCTTTGCATATGGAATATACATACAGGAAATCTAATAGTGTCAAGTCATGATTGTGTGTCGTATTTAAGTTCTCTCCATTTAGAGTATTTAAGAGAGTAATTTCTCCTCCATTTGATTGCTAAATCTTAGTTAGCTGTCATCCATAACTCCCTTGTACTTGTTGTTGAACATAATACAGGCTTAATAAAAACAGCAATCCATACAAACTGGTTTAAGACTTTAACAGATGAAGCTGTCTCTTTGTAGTTGGTGGAATCATATTTCTCTTAAACAAAGATATGTGAGATGAGCATCTTTGTTACTAAGAATAGGAGAGTGCATTGGAAAGCACTCTCTATAGCAGACCTTCTCAGTATGAATGATTTAAAATGTCCCCAGATCGCTGGGTGAAATATGAAACAATGCCATGTTGCAGGGGGCTCAGCTGCAGTGGCATTTAACAGCCATTGCCTGGAATTTTCTCTGTCACCCTAAGTCAAGTGAGTCAAAGGTGCAGAAGCTCATAGATGGGAAACTTCCAGGACTTACCTAAAGAGTTGTCCTTGGCAAATTACGAAGTAGCATTTTTCCTTTTGAGCCAACATAAAAGGAGTGCCTTGGTATGTTTGCAGAAGGCTGTGCTGCTGAATGGACTCTACCTGGAGATGTCTTAGAAAGATAAAGGATAAAAAGAAAATTAGGTGGAGCTTAACCTTCAGTATGTAGCAGCTTAGATTTTGCCAAAGGTCAGTGGGATCCCATTTAGCTGCTGCCCTCCTGGAAGCAACAATAAAGTGCTTTGGTTTTTAAAAATGAGTGATTGACACATACATCAGTCCTTTTGTGTCTGGGCAGGCCCGAAGAAACTGGTATATCAGTGGAATGCAAAGCTAGCTGGGTTTGTTTCATACAGAGCTAACACCCAGAGCTCTGAAGAGAGCTGTGAACATCATGTACCATGACCAGAAAATCCCCCCATTATGTTTGCAGCAGGAAATAAGCTAGAAGCTCCACACAAGGAAAGGAAAGGAGCTAGGATTGCAGTGCAGAAGACATTAAGATTTCTCAAAGCAGGAGACACCATTAAAAGCATGTTTGTAAACAGTCTTCTGCGTTAATAGATAAGACTATTGCTTTTATTTGTTTTTTCTTGACTACCTGTCCCTGCATAATACTGTGCTTATAGGAACCAGATCAGATCTGCTTTTGCATCCAGGGACAGGCCAGTCTCTTTGCTTAACTCTGATTTCTATTGGTTGGGAAATATGTCACAGAGATTTTCAAAGGTGCTGGCTTCCAGTGGGCCCAGCATAAGGATTTTGAAGCTGTAGGTTGGAGCAAATTGCAGGAGGGCTCTGCAACCCAGAAGGCTGCTTTAAAACTAAAACCAGCTATGGAATGTGAAGCTGTCAGAGATGACACTGGCCTGTGAAATTGCCTCAATTAATGGGTGAGCCTGGACCATCCTGCACTTCCAGAAATGTGGCAGGCCCCGGGAGCTATGTATGTGCTGTTAGGAGTAAGGAAAAACAAAGCAGAAAACTAAAGCAGCAGAGGCAGACATTTTTGGTAGCAACCACAACCGTAAGCAAAGCATTGCCAAGCATTACCCTTTCCTGACTCCTTGGGAAGTTTGGTCACTGAGGTGGCTGGGAAGAACTTCTATGAGAAAGGAGGGCAGTCCTCAGTTTGGATATGGTCAGCAGGGTCATCCAGCTTGAGCAGTCCTGCCCTGCATGACAAGAGTGCAGTTTCCTCAGTGAAGCATTTTGTTCAGATTGTTTAAGGATGTAATTAATCAGTTCCTTTAGTCCTTTGAAGTTTATTAAGCATAAAAAATAAACTTTCCAGAGCAGGGGAAAACTCAACCCCAGGCTTTGTTAGAATAACAATTGTTTCAGGGAATGTCAAATTTAAACTCCCTCTGTGGGAGGGCACAACTCCGTTAATTGCCAAGAAGCTCTGGTGCATTGCAGATGTAGAATTGGATAAAGCTGGGCAAATGTTTGTGAAAATAGTATTATTCTAAGGAGCGTAGAAGAAAGAGACAGGAAAAATGATCCATGGACTTCAAAGGGGATTCACTTTCCCCCTTAGTTTAGTAGTGTTCCAGCTTGACTATCAACTCTTGAGTCAGCTCATGGTAAATGAGGCTCTAAAGTTTTCCTTTTGAAAATGGAAACTGTGCTTCTTAGTCACATCAGGATGTTTATGAGGGGGACTTACAGTAGTCCTCCTGCTAACTAATCCTTGGCTTTCATTTAAAGTTTCTGCACAGCATCACTGTTCTTAGCCAAGGCTTCAGGTCCTGGACGGCCTTGCAAGCCCAGCCAGGTTGTGCTTGTCAGAGGGCTGGAGCTCAGCCCCCAGAGCAGCTTCATGCACCTGCATCCCCCCAGCGATGAGCCGGCCAGAGGTTCCGCTGCAGCAGTCCCCAAGGGAGCGCTGATTTTTTGGGAGCTCCAAGAATGCAATATGTGACCATATCTGGTCACACCTCTGTCCTGAGGGCTGGTGGAGCGTGGGAGGCAGGACCAGAGGTAGCATCCCATCCAGGCATTCCTCCACAGCAGGATACCTGGTCCAACTCTCATTGGACTTTTTGGGTTGCATAAGGAGCACCCATTCATATTGTCAGGATGTCATGTTCTTTATGGCTCATTAGGACTCCGGTTCTTCAAACACTTTAGTAGTAATGATAAGAAGTGTGGGTAGCGTGGGGAAGAGACAGCATAAGAACTGAAAGAAAACAGACTCAGGATGAACCTTATCATCAGATGAGTGTTTGATTTGTATTTAAATAATCTGCTTGTGCAGAATTTATCCTTGAATTGCTTGAGTCCTTGTGCTGGTAATCTTTGGGTTTATTATAAAAGCCAGAAAATAAAATTAGTGAATAAAGTCAGTTCATTTAGCCTTATATAAGATTTAAGATAAAACTTTTTTTTTTTTTTCCCCCTAAAGTATAGGTGCACACTATGCTCAGGAGCTAATAGTGAGTTAAAGCTACTCCTGTTTTCTGGAGAACTCTGCAAACAACAAATTTGAAGAAACTGTAACGTTATCAAATGATAAGTCTCCAGCCATGCTTTTGGCTTTGGAGATTAATTTCTGCAAAGGAAGGATTTTCCCTTTGTATTGAGCAAAACAGAAACACCTCTTACCCTGTAATATTTAATGATGGTAGCTATCTCCTCTTGTTTAGATTAAAATTACAGGCCTCAGATTGCAAGTTGTAGTATTTGTTCTCTTCTGATTGCTGCCTTCAGCTCCTCAGTAAATGCCATTGACTGCTCTGCGGGTAACTCCAAAGAAGCCTCCAGGGCTGAATATATTAAAATCCATGGCATTCCACAGCAAATGACAAAATTCTCCCCAAATTGTCCCCACAGTTTTTTACCGGCCTTCTTTATGAGCTGCAGGCAAACACCAACGATCTGTTGTGCTTATCCTATTCCTGTTTCTCTTCCTGTTTTAAATATAGTGGAATATATAAAATAATGAAGTAGTATTCAGAAACAATCCTTTTGCCAGGTCTTCCATCTGTTATTCTGTATAATCCTAATTTCTGTACAAAAAAAACCAGCACCATGGTATGCAACTCAATATGTTACAAGATGTTTATTTTGATCAGCATGGTCCAATAAAGTACACAGCTCAAATATTAGCATTGGAGTACGTTAAGATTTCATTAGTATTTGATCTATACATTTTACAGATACAAATGGATAAAAATAAACAGCTTGTAATATATATAGTAACAGACTATGGTTTTGTGGATTTATAGAATTTTGTGGTGGATTTAGGTTTTGCAGCAGATTTATTTTCTCTAATTCAGTTAAAATAACTATGTAATCATTATTTGTGCTTATTATATGGTTTGAGCTTCATTTTCATAATTCACCGTGGGATTTGTCTGCATAACTTCTGATGGTTAATGACCCTGTATTGATTGAGATTCTCTTTTGTGAGTCTGTATTGCTTGTGACTTGATAATGAATCAGTCAGATCACTCCATTTTAGAGAGAAAGAAAATAGACAGTGTTAACTGACAAAAAAAAAAAAAAAAGACACCCAAAGCTCTGTGTATTCTGTTTATTCTGTAGGGGCTTTTATAGTGCTTGTAGTACATGCTGTTCTGAAAGTGTCATGCGTGCATTTGTTGTTGTGAACTCAAATGCTGTAGAATCTGTAAAGATGCAAGATTAAATTTTCCATTGCCATTTCTACAGATAACAGCCCGTCGACAATGGAAACATATTTATGATGAATTAGGTGGTAACCCTGGAAGCACAAGTGCTGCTACATGTACTCGCAGACATTATGAAAGGTAAGATAACAAATCTGAAATGCTTGTTTAATAATGAAAAAATTAATTTGGAAAGCCTTCAAAGCATTTTATAAAGAATTAGAGAAAAAGAGAGACAGTCTTCTTAAAGATTTAGTAAATATTTCCCCAACAGTTTAGTCAGATAATCCATTGTAATTTAAACCAGAGTACCTGTCTCCAGTGACTAAATAAATAAACAAAGCATCGGTTTTTTCTTTGGTATAGATCTTAATTTTTGCAACAGCTTTTCAGTTAAAGAAGCTGAAAAATTGAGGAAAACATACTCAAGCAAAAATAAGAAACAGCAGCTAATTGATGCAAACGCTTGTCTTGTGTCATTTTTTAGGAATACCAATTAACCAAATTGTGGTTTTGATCAGAATAATGGGGTGGCCCATAATGCAGGGTGCTGTTAATGTTGTAGGTCATGCTGAGCCTTGCATTCCTCTTCCTCATGGCATTCCTTCCCTCCTCCCTGCCTGCGAGCTGCTGCCAAACACTCTTTCTCTGCAGCCATTGTTGCTGGTCAGAACTGTTGAATTCTTATTCTTCCCATGTAGATAATAACTTCCAGGGCTTGTGGAGCCAGCACACATTGAATAAAATACTGGAGCTGGAATGTTGTTTTGATCTGGTTTTTAGAAACAACTCTTGGGGCTTTTTCTTTCCTTTTCTTGTTTCTTTTATCTTTTTTTGTTTCTTTTTCTTCTGTTTTTTGTTGTTTTGTTTTTTTTTCTTAGACAAGCAAATGTGAATAAAAGCTCAGCAATTTTTGGCTCAGATAAGTAAAATTCAGTCTCTTGTTTCTGGGCATAAACAAGTCACTTTGCCGGGCTCAGGAAGAGATTGTACTTGCCTGTGCAGAAGGTGGCTCGGCAGAGCTGTATTCAGTGGGCAGTTTCTCTCCTTATCTTAGTGCCTTATGTGTTGGCCTCTGGAGGAGAGATGCTGCCATCCTCATGGAGGGTGGGGGATTTGATCATGCTTATTTACAGAGGACATCTCCAGCAGGAGGGCTTGGGTGCACAGAGGAGTTGCACGTAATGAATGCCATTATAAATGTTAGAAGCTTTCTAGAGATTGAGCCAAGCAGCAGAGCGAAGTGAGTCAGTTGCTGTGCATGTCAGATGGGGCTTTTCCCTGCCTTCGTGTTGCAGACAAATGTTATAGATTGTTTTATTGACTCATCAGATTGTGGGTATTCAGCTCTTCCACCCCCGTCATTATAGCCCTGAGAGCCTCAGAGCTTCCTTTGCACCCAAGCCAGCTGATGGGTTTCCAACTGGCAGTCTGGCTTTTCCCTTGCCAGATGTTCTGTGGGGGATGTTACTTGACAGAGGAGACCCAGGCACACATAAGCATTAGGTCTCTGTGGGTTTGGGTTGCAAAGGGAGCATTGCTGAAACCCTAGAGTCGCTGAGCGAGCACATCTCTTGTAGTTGTGGAAAAATAAATGAGCCATTCACAAATACTCCATGAACCCCTGTCTTTCTTTTCTGCTTTCCTGACAATGTTCAATGCTAGTGGTTTGGGGTTTTTTTTTAATATGCAAAAACCTTGCACTGCACTCCCATGCATAGAGACTGGTGCGTGACTGACTCAGCAGTTACTTGGGTATGCTCTGAAGTGCCACAAAACCCGTTGTGCTCACAGAAAAACCTGAGCAGACTCCTGATTTGCCTTCCAGATTGAAAGGCCTTTCCAGGCTACCCAAAAGCAGTTCTGCTTGACTTGACCTGGTCAAGGAAAGGGTCTTCTAGTTTATGGTTAGATTGGTCTTAATACACTGAAGACCTCAAATCTGAGTTCATGGGTGCCAGTCTATCATGTGGTTCTGGGTTAGGTCTGATATGAGGCAGCACCTAATTTTCCACATCCCTGGCAGGCTATCAAAAGATGGTATTTGGAGAAAAAATTTTGCAGGACTTTTAGGTTAGCCCTGAACTTACCTAAAATGTTCTTCACTAAATCTGGTCTGAAAAACCAAAACACATACACAAAAAACCTCAGTAACTCATCCAGTCTCTACTTTTCTAGTGTTAGATGCTTTTTTTCCACCACAGGAAAGCTGTATTAAGCCTCAGACTTGAAAAAAAGTAAATGAAATTGTCATGGTTTGTTTCAGCTGGTAATTCTAACTACAGCACCTGTAAATGTAATGCTCATTTATAGGCAAAGTGCTCAGATGACATTTAATCTAAAACTAGAACTGCAGTGCAGGAATACACACACTCATGATTCCGGACACGCATACATTTTCAAACTTGAAACTGTTCAGCTAAACTGGAAATTGAATTAAACTGGAAAGCAAATGCTCAGCAAATCTCCTGATTGTTCCTTTCTGAAACCCTCTGGCCTTCCCTTGCTTACTGGAGGCAGAACAGACAGTTCCCTGACTTCAGTGGCCCTGCTGGTGTTTGACTTAGCCTTGCCATTCATCTCTACAACTGGATCTCAAGGGTATCCGTATTTTGTTAACCAGCTCTCTCCCAAGAGAAGCTACTGGCTGTTTGCACCAGCTTCAGCATATCAAGGCCGTTCAGGTGGCAGCCACCTTTCAGTGACATCCTCAGGAAGCTGAGGGGTGGAACTGTACATGTGTCCCAATTCAGGCATTGCCATCCCTCCTTCCTGCCCTCTCCTGTTCCCCTTTGCAAGGTGGAGTTTTACACACAATTTCAAAGGCCAGAAGGAGAGAGAGGAAAAAAAACCCATTAACAACAACCAAACAAAATAACCCAAACACAAAATACAAGCATTGGAGAGGGCAAAATTATCTCTCTGTCTACTGAATCCAGTGAAGAAATACTGCTTCCTCTAAAGGTGTTTATAACCTCTGCAAAGCTGCCATGTGGCTGCAGATTCATGGTACAGCGGATGGCAAAAGCTGGAACAAAGCCAGATTTAAAGGCTTTGGGGAATGTATTGCTCTGCACCTCGCTGTTTGGAGCAGGGCTTGTGCTGGTAGCTGCTGCTGTGCTATAGGTAAGGTAGAGTGCTTCAGTTGGGGCAGTGTTTTCTTTGTTCCTCTGGTAAAAGGGAAAGAAAGGTTTTGTGTACATTTTCAACTGATTCATTTATCATTAATACGGTTCGTGTTTCCAGTAACTGTTTTCATTTTAAAATAGGCAAGGCTGCCAGTGTTTCAGTAAGTGTTATTTGTATATTAGTTAGACAACTTCTGTTTTATTAATGAGTATAATAATGAAAGTGCAGGTTTCTGAGTAGAAGGAATGGATGTTTTTATTTAAAGCAAAGCAGGCATCATATAATGCCAATGAATGCATCATTGTCACTGTAGGCATGGCTGGTCTGGACCTGCCTCTGATTGGGTTATTCCAAATAGGCCCAAGCACTTCATAAAAATGTCTTTGTCAGCCTAGTTTTCCTTCCAAACCTATTCATCTCTGTCAGTTTTTAATATTAGTACCAGGCTCTTGGCTATAATCCATTAGTACTGTACTTAATTGCTCATGTTACAGATGATTACCAATATAAAAAGCATTAATGTTTTCCCATCATGGGACTGTTGCTCTGAGCACAGCTTGGACCGTACAGAGCTTATATGGTGTTGTTTTGGTCGTTACTTTCTTCATTTGTGTTCCTCTAATGCCTTTGACGATCACAGAGAGCCAGAGGCGTGTGGTTGGTATGAGCTGATTCAGCCTACACAGTTCCTGTGAAACTCTTACAAGCATCGTCAGTACCCTACGTGTCTCTCTCTTATCAAGAAACCCTCAGAAACGGTCACTTTTCTGCGAAACACTCTGCTCCATGCTGTCTTCCCCTAATAATACAGATGTGGTTTTCACATGCAGGATTTGAGGTTTCTTTTCGCTTTTACACAAAACACATGATCGGCAGCTTTGACTATCTGGCATGAGCAGTCGGCTGCTTTTCTGCAGTGCTGATGACACTGTTGTTGGGGATTTTTTGTAAATATTATACCACTGCTTCCCCCTTCCCCCCCCACCAAAAAAAACCCAGACCAAAAAACCCAACCTGCTATAGTTGGCAAGGTATAAAAAGTTCCTAATAAAATACATTGAACAAAACAGAAATCCTAGTAATTACCTGTTGGGGCCTTTTTCTGCCTCCAAGTCTGGCTGTGATTCATTCATCTTGGTTTCCTCCAGAGCAAGTCCTGTGCACGAGCTGCACACAAACACACATGGGCTGGGGAATTGTGGTGTGCAGTGGCATGCAGTAACTCTCCCTGGTTTCTCTGGTGGACAGACATACCTCTGTTGGAAGGCGTCATGGCAGGCAGGATGCTACCATAGACCAGCAGCGTGCTGGCCCCTTTGGGTGCTGCAGGAAGCTGGGCTCCCTTGGGGTGCAGCAAGGATGGACCCAGAGAACCCCATGGCCCCAGTCCTGCTCTTCAGCAACGTGTCTCCTGTGCTCACCAGTTTCTAGCATTTAGAAAACCAGTCTGTCCAGGTCAGACACAGCAGAACAGGGATTTGTTAGGCCTTGGGATCTCACAAGATTAAGGCAGCTGAGTGGGAAAGTATTCTGCAGAGACAGCCACCTGGAAGTTGAGGAGGAGCAGGTAGGTGAGATGGGTTGTAGTTCTTCACAATGGGGCAGGGTGGCTGTGCCCACACTTCAGACCCTGACCTACAGAGGGTTTTATTCTGGCTGTAAGTGTGGTCTCTGGGCACTTGCAGAGAACCCTGCACATCTGCCAGGGGACTAAACTTCAGGAGATGCAGTGTCTTGTTCAGTTCAGAGCCCATTCTGCCATTTTTCTTTCTAAATCTCTCACATAAAAATTACATATGATCAGAAACACAAGGCGGGTCAAAATAGGTCCCTTATACGGTTTCCCTTTAACAGCCATAAAGTCTGTCTACCCTGAGGATACTGTGCCGTAATTCAATATGCAGGAGAGCCCTGTGTTCCATGCAAATGCTGTTTGGTTTTCTAAAGCATTTGGATAACTTTCATAACGTGTAAGCATTTCAGTGGAATTTTGCAGGAAATAGCATCCAGTCGTTAGAGGGAACAAAACGTAGGGGGCTAGTATGGCATCTGCATGAAATTGCTTATGCTTATCATTTTATACACATTGTAATTAATAGAAGGTTTTGATTTACACCGTTAAGTGTGAAAACATCCCCAGGCAAAAATTAATCAAATGTTATGTCATGCTGTAAACTACAACCAGCTCTTTGTTTGACCCAGAAAAACCCTTGCCAAGCAACAGGTTTTTTCTCCTTGTTTTATTTTTGTCTTCACCCCATTTCCCTGCCCCGCTCACACTTCAGCTGGTCCCAGACTCCCAGAAAACTTCGCAAGTTGCAAATTGTCTCCATAGTTTTCCATCAAGCACAAATTTAAGCCTGAAAATAGATGAGGTATTTCAGCTCTCTTTTTATTTTCCTAGGTTTTTGGTTTGGGTTTTTTTTTTCTTTTTGATAAATAACAAGAGGTTTCTACTTATGATTTTCTGCCCTCAGGGCTTTATCATTAAGATTAAATAACTGTACTCTCAAGCATACCACTGAACAAACATCTTTTCAATTATGTGAGTAACAGATGCTTTAACAAAGGAACTATTGAAAATTCAGAAAGCTTCCCCCCTCCCCAAAATTTAAAAAGTATCAGATAACAAGAGGAATGTAATTGTTTACCATTAAAGCAGATCCCTAGCTGTCCTTTCAAAACATCTGAGAACATGCATTTTTTTCACAATTTCTGGGGTTTCAGCCTCAGCAACTTCCTGGCCAGCACTAGCGTCAGCGGGAGTCCTTGAGTGCAAAGTGCTGGACAGCCGGGCAATGCCTTTAAGTGCTTGCAAACAGACGATCTCTCTCCTGGTGGGGAAATTTTTCCCCCCTACATCCCTCCTTTCAGCCCGGAGTCTGTCCCAGCAGAACTGGGGCGTGCTGTGCGCTGCCCAGGGCTGCTGTGTGTGTTGTCACCCGAGCAGGGGGCCCTTGCCCACCTTGCACTGTGCCTTGGTGCCTGCTGGGTGCTGGGGCCCTGCCGTGCCCAGAGCTCAGTGCTCGGAGTCAGTCAGTGTCACGCACGGGAATCTCATTCCTTGGCATCCAGGAGGGAGAGGATCAGCACAAGGGGACAAGCCCCTTTTCCTTGCTGGGAGCTGAGTTGCCCCAGGAGGGTGCTGCGCAGTGGGCGGTGTGCCATTCTCTTCAGCAGGAGCAGCGCCATTGAGTAAGCACCAAGTAAGATTTTTTTCTCTCAGATTGCCCAGATTTTGTTAACATGAAAGAGAATGCACCTAGTTTGTTCAGCTTTCCGCAATATAGATGTAACTGGGAGCTCCCAGGGAGGGTTGGCAGGATTTGGGAATCCTGCCAGGAGACCTGCACCCCGCAGACAATGCAAAATGGCATCTGTAAGCTTGTTCTGAGCATAAGGACCAAGCATTGCAGGGGCTTCATGGACCTACCAGGCAAAATGCACATCTGCTTTTAGATGCAGAAATGGTGACTATGGCCAAAACAGAGTCTTGGAGTGGTTTCGGTAGAGTGATCTGGGAATCTGCACCCTTCCTTTGACTCTTTTCCATGCAGTAAATCTGCTCCAAAGGCAAAAGACTGGAGTTGTTCATCTCCCCCCGCTGAGCCCTAGGATCAGGAGTGCCTGAGCTCACCTCGCCGGGCTGTGCAGCTAAATCAACAGCTGTGTTTGTAATGTCACTAATTTCCAGTTTACTTAAAACCAAGTGTCTTTGAATTCTCCTAGAGCAGCACAGTTCCCACCTTTCAGCAGTAAGCCATTCTCATTACCCACCAGCACTCCCAGTGGGCTGTGAGGAAAGTTGTTGCAAGGATGAAAGAGCCATTTCTTTAAGGAAGGAAAGTTCTTTGGAAAGAAAATTGAACTCCAGCATATTTTGTCTTTGCTGATAAAATATGTGCCAGTTTTGTACTTTAGACAAATGCAAATAAAGCCATTGCTATTGTGTTCTGCACAAAAGCACGTGCGGCTTGCTTTCATAACCCCTGCATTGTACAATGCAACCCAGGGAAATCAGACTTCAGGAACACACTGCTTCATTTCCTCCATGTATTTTATATTCCCATTTTGGAAAACAAGCTGAGACCTTAAAGTTTGGGTTATTCCTCTCCCCTCTTTGCTGGGAACGTGTCGCTGGTGCCCAGGAGAGCTGCCTCCTGCACCTGGCTATCCCCACCAACTGATCGTTGTTGAAGGTTTCCCTTGTTGTTTCCCTTGCCTACACTGGACCAATGCTCTAAGATTTATCCTTTTGAAAAGCAACAGGCTAAAAAAGACAAGACTTCTCATGGGGTCAGAGCTCAGGCATTCCTGCTGGTCCCCTAAACCAGCTGAATGTTTTGCCACTGACTTTTTAGGGGAAAAGAATCGATTTTCTCTCACCAAGGCTACTGATAGGGGCCCCGTTTTCACCACAGGGGCTGTCCCAGCCCTGCCCTCAGACCCTCTGGCTGCAGGGGCTGCGGGCAGCTCTGCACAGCTGCTGTGAGGACATCCTGGAGCAGATGGGTGCCCTCTTGGACTGAAAGACCTGGCTGTCTTGCCCCTCAGCTCTGGTAGTGCCTGCAGAGGAAGGAGTTGGAGCCACCATGGCCTTAATGTGCTCAGGAGGAAATCATTTTCCAAATTCCTACCACTAAAGAGACCTATTGCCTGTCCCTTTTCAGCATTTTTGAAGCTCTAACAGCTTAATGTTCTCATGATTTACATTAGCATCTAATCCTTGCATAATCTCACTAATCCCTTGGCCCCAAGATATCCATTGGCAGTGAGTTCCACGGGTTAACTGGTTACTGTATTCATTTGGTGGAGCATATTTAAATCATTTTCCATTTCTGTTGCAATTAACCTCCTTAACCTGGCCAAGCATGCGAATGGGGCAACATCTCCCAAGGAGTGGACTTTGGTATTTCAAGGCCTTCCAAGATTATTCTTGTGGCTGAGAGGCTCCAGTGCATCCTATTTTGTGTTGGGCTTGGCTCCCTGGAGAAACTACAATGATGTCAGTGGGAGACATGCTGAAACACTTTATTCTGCCAGAAAGAAAACAAAAATAAACACTAAAACAGCAATAAAATATTGTAGGGGTTGTGCTGAGTTGTCTCCTTCCCTCCATCACCCTGTGTGTCCTGGGCATATGGTTCCTCCCCAGCCCCAGAGCCCTGTCATATCCATACACAGTAGGGAGAATTAAAGAGGAAACTGGCAGCCTTAACATTTAATTTCCTTCCTCTTTCTGGGCTGGTCAGATCCTTTGCATTGTTGTAACTATTTTTTTAATCATGCCTATAAATAGATGTGCTCTCATGTGTCCTGTGAAGCAGAGTCAGGCCAAAAAAGTCATTCATTCTGCATAATCAATACATGTAGTGGTTACTGGCTCAGATGAGAACTTGTATTGTTAGTTCTGTAGCTGGGGAAAAAAAATGTTGACTAATAAAGATTAAGGGCTTTTTTTTTTTTCTTTTTATGAAATGCTAATGATGAAGACATGTTTGATATACTGTGAAATACATTTCTCTAATGTGAAGTTTCTGCTCTTTGTTGGGAAAGAGATTCAGTCCCTGGAGGATTTTCAAATATTTTGTAAATATAAAATTATCTGCTTCAGTGTTTTTTAAAAAAAGGTTGGCAGAAAGCCAGCTTACTTACATTACTGTAATAGATTTGCTGACCTCTGACATCTGCTGCAGAGAAGTACATTGAATTTTTCATAATATCAGATGATGCAGATCTAAAAACTCGGTACACTGCACCATTATTTAATTCAGGACTTACTAAAGGAAAATCTTTTTTTGAGTAGCAGTTTATACGTGATTAAACTTAATATTGCCGATTGTAATAAATCAGGATTAGTATAGTACTGATTTGTTAATCTAACTTGTATTGATTTTAGGTTGTCTTTATTTAAAAAAAATAAAAAGAAAAAAAGGAAAAAGACTGGCTTTTCACAGTGACTGAATTTAATAAGAAGTCCTGTGATAGCAAAGACTCCCCTACTGTTTCTGCTCTTGGCTGGAAAATGTTATTCTTGTATTATTCCAGGAAAGAAAAAACCTCATGCTGCTAAAAATCTGCTGCCTGTGGAAAGATTTTTTTAATACACTAGTGCTTACATATTCTATTTATGTTAATTGACTTATAAATAATACATTTTATTAATCTTAATATTGGAATCTTGATCATGATAAAGACCCTTTTATTTGGTCTTCTCACAGGCTTTACAAGTAAATATTTTTTAGACCACAAAATATTCCCCCTCTTTTCCTTTTTTTTATGAATACTTTTATACTTCCCCCCCTGTCGGGAAGTACAGCCGCAGTTCAAAGCGACTGAAAACATGATTGTTGTTTCCAACATACGATACATTTGAGATATCTGGATCCATTTTTTTGGACGTTGTCTTCACCTCTCCTTGCGCAAAGATTGATTAAATCTTACCTGCACTGCAAATATTTGACCAAAAAAAAAAAAAAAAAATCTTTTGCTAGTTTCAGACATGTCACATTCTGCTAAACTATTTGGCTAACAGCGGATCGCATTCTTCCGGTGTTGGGCAATATTGACCTTAAATTGGCTAAGCTGGCTGCTTTCATGGCATGTGAGCCGGCTGCTTACATGTTGAGAGAGCTGTATTAGCTTTATTACTCCTGCGCTATAAAAACTTCTAATAATCAAATGATAAGATCATATCCTGTGGGTAATTGTGTTGTACCATGACAGGATAACTGAAAAAACATTCAGGGAAAATTGCAACCGACGGAAATCTCTACGTGAAGAGGCAATCGCTGGTGTTGCTCCGCTCGGTGCTGCTCCCTGGGGTCTCGCAGCCCGCATTCCTGCCCGGCTCCTCGCCAGCCGCCCCCAAAAGCCACTTTAGTCGGCCCTCCTTTGAAACGAGGAGGGGAAAATCCTAGAACAAGCCATCCTTGTGTTTTGACTCAGTTTTACCTTAGTCATGCCGCCTCCCCGATACACGAAACGTTTAATTCCAGATTTCCTGCCACTGGCTCCAGGCCACTGACCAGCTATGCGAAATGTATTTTTACTGCTGCCGGCCTGCCAACTGCTGAGCTCAGTGAAAAATAACTAAAATGAAAACCTTGTACTCCCACATGAACCCTTAAGATCAGAAAAGGAAATTTAAGCCACAGTTACTAATTAGCACCCAAGCTAATGAGTTCTGGTGGGGCGCAGAGGCAGGAGGAGGAGGAGATTGGGTCCCACGTTCCCCTACAAGGGCCAGCGGAGAGCACGCGAGCTGTGATGAATCACATTGGCCCAAGCCTTGCTCCTGGCCCGGCCGTAGCCACTGGGTTCATCACTCAGCATCTTCCAGGGCCAGGCTCATTCCTGGGGCTGGGAGCATCTCTGTCTCCCATGAGGCACCGGGCAGCGTCTGCAACCTTTACGGATGGAATATGTAGATTTTTAATGGGCGACACGTTCCCATGGAAACAAAACAAAGTCAAACACTCCCCTCGCAGTGCTAACAATTACTGTAATAAAATGTGTTTTTATTAAAAGCGACTTTAAATACTTAACACATGGCAGAGCAGCCTCGGCGCTGCCCTATGTGAAACCCAACCTTGCCTCTAAGTGAAATCTAAAGTGCTTTGTGCAGCGCGGGGAGGAATTCGGTGTTTTCACCAATATTTGTGCTTTGCAAATGAAATGTAGCAGCCTCAAGTATGAACAGGATTATTTTTTTCTTCTGCTTAGTTATGCTTTTTATTATATAAACATTACCTGTAATATTACAGTGGGAAGTAGGTATTTGGCAACTATGTATTATTTTGCTAAGTTTGCATAGAGGGAGCAGTTTCCAGTTTTAGCAGCTGTAACATGTTTAAACTCAGTTTGTAATGGGATCTGAAGATGAATATTCCCTGTGGGCTCTGCTTAGCTTCATTACTGGAGCCCTGCCAAATTCAGGGCCAGAAAGTATTATTCACGCCTCTTTGCACATACCATGTCAGAGCATGCTCAGTTAATGAATTTTGTTTCTAATATAACATAAATTAGGTTTATATTTTAACATAATTTATGTTGAATTGTATTAAAATGTAAAATATTATGATCACGAGCAATCTAATTCTGCTCTCTTAAGCCCAAACTGTGTTTGAACATCTAAGTATGTAAATGAAAATTGCATGCTAAGAAACTGATTCTAGGATAACAAACGAATATCTCAACCAAAGAGGTTTCTGCCTGGGAGTCTTAGATTAAAGATAATTAAGGATTCCTGGTATTTGAGTAGATTTATGTTGTTTATAAGCAAAGTACATTTTCTTCATAGAGTCAACTTGTCTTTCTTTTTTTTTTTAACAAATTATGTTTTCTGTAATAATGTTCATATTTTTAAAGTCTGAGTCTTATATTAATCCCACAGTGAGTCATTAATCATACTAAAATGCATTATAAAAACTTTAATCACTGAAGTTGAAACTGAGATTGTAATGCAATCCATCCCTTTTAATTATATCAGTTATTTTTCCTTTCAGATCAAGAAACTGCAAAGAGAAAACAGAGAGATTAAAAACTCGGTGTGTTTGATGCTGTCAGGGGAGGATATTTTTTGTTTGTCTTTCCTCCTTGTGTTTTTCAAGCGATTTCATGCACTTTGTGGCCAACAGCTCCACAGTGAAGAATTCCCTCACATTTAACTCTTCTCCTCTCCCCTTCTTCCTTAAAAAAAAGGCCAGGGCAGCGTGGTGTCTGTGGTGCCTTGGGCGGATGGCGCTGGGCTGGTGCTGGTGATGGCAGGGCAGGTGCTGTGCCCTCCCTGGAGGGCTCCTGCAGCGCCGCTCTCCTGGCCCCGCCGCGCTCCTGGCACTCGCCCGTGCACTCAAGGGAACAGATTCTGTAGCTCTTACCAACTTGGCTGTGGCTTTGTAGGTGTTTTCCTGAGGTTTGCTGGATGCTGTTAAAAGTCAGGGAGTGAAAATAAAAACAAATGGTGGATTTTTTTTTTTTTTTTTTTTTTAATCAGTCTAAAACATAATGGCTGATATTCTCATCTGGTACAAATTGGTGTAGCCGCACAAACCACTGCGAAGTTACTGACAGCTCATCCACACCAGCTCTAACTCCACTGAATTTATTCCATGTGATAATCTTGCCAAATAAATTGATTTCTTATACTTGGATTTATAGATACAGAGTTTAAACTGTTGCTTTTTATGGCATGGAAAAATGGATTTATTAAGTAAACTGCTCATAGTAGATACATTTTTTTCTTTTCTAGAACAGCAAAACCTGATCAATTATTTGTTCCTTAATCCCCTAGATTAATCCTGCCATATGAAAGATTTATTAAAGGAGAGGAAGATAAGCCACTGCCTCCAGTGAAACCTCGAAAACAGGATAACAGTTCCCAGGAGAGTGAAGCGAAAACAAAAGTGTCTGGAACAAAACGCATCAAAAATGAAAACCAAAAGAGCAAGAAGGAAAAAGA
Source organism: Donacobius atricapilla (assembly GCA_013397315.1). Classification (NCBI taxonomy): domain Eukaryota; kingdom Metazoa; phylum Chordata; class Aves; order Passeriformes; family Mimidae; genus Donacobius; species Donacobius atricapilla. The sequence continues at coordinate 240,051 of WBMY01004192.1, read as the reverse complement.
TAATTCACAGAAACCCCAAGATGCATCTGAGGTCTGTTGCTTCCCTGCTTTTCAGTTTTTCAATTAAAAATGCACAGCTTTAATCACATGAAATCCAGTGATAAAAAATATAATTTCAACTGGAGAATTCCAACCAGTTGGCCTTTTAGTTTGCTCAGCAATGGAAATTCAGCTGTTGCAATACTTGTCTGTGCTGGGATTTTGCTGGGCTGCGAATGGCAGCCAGTTTGCTCCATATTGCACAGCGGGGATGGCAGAGGACCAAGCTCTGGATCTGACTAGTACCAGTTCTGCTCATTGTATTATACAGTGGCCACCATTAACAGATCAGCAGCTGCCAAAGGGAAACCACACAACTACCACAGTTATTTCCTAATCTAAGTATAGAGTGCGGGAATGTCTAATATTGTTGATAATACTGTGGTAAGTGTTGGACACAGCTGAGCTTTATAATGGTAACCTCTGGATCAGCCCTTCTGTGCTCACAGATGTATGCATGACTGTGAGAAAACATATTGCTCCCTAGGATTTTTATTACATTATACTAAGTTTCTTTTTGAACTAAACGGTCACATTTTGAGGGAACCACCTTCCAAGCCCACTTCCCTCTCCCGAGCAGTAGATGGCTTTCAGCTGAGGTTCCTATTCAGACATAATGGGTTCCTACTGTGTCACTCTGCTTCACATGGGCAGGCCCCAGTTTCCACACAGAGCCACATTACTTGCAGGCATAGGACAGCCCTGTGGAAGAGATTTTATGTTCACAGCACATAAGTAAGGGTAAGATTGATGGTAGAACTCGTATTTGTCTGCAAATAAGGGTAAATTTCAAGTGTTGTTAAGTGATAAAAAATCAATGGGATTTTTGCTCCAGTGTTACTTAAGCACCTTCATTTGCACATCTGCCCACTCTCTCCTGTTCCCTGCTTGCACTGCCTGTGAAGGAGGTGGTGAAGCTCCTCACACACAACCCCTACAAAGCATGTTGCTTTTCCTGTCTCAGTCTGCCAGATCACAGCAGCCTTCAAGGCACTGCAGTGAAAGTAAGTATTTAAAGAATGTCGAAACACGTGCCCAGCACACTATGGCTGCTCCTTTGACTTCATTTCGTCTGGCAGGTACAGAAGTCCTGTTTCTAAGTTTGTTAGGAAATTTGATTGAGTCAGCTATCAACAATCCTCCTCCTCATTGTTTTAAAAAAATAATGCAGGACCTGTAAACACAGATGTCTCTGAGACTTCATGTACACAGTTTTGAGAACAGAAAATTTGGGGTTTGGTGTCCCACTACCTCTTTAAGTTGTGCTTACAAGGACAATTTAATCTCCCATCCAAAGAAGAATTTGTGTTTTAAATAACAGCACCATTAATATCTAATTTAAGAGCAATCCCCAGAAAGACTTTTTCTTTTTTTTCCCTTATATTGTAATTTTAAAGTAGGAGGAATACTGTGTGGGTAAAATTAAAACAACACATCGAGAGGAGAGAGCACACAAATGGGCTTCAGTCACTGGAAGGCTGCAAGACAACTTGCCCAAAGCAAGGAGAATTGAAGTGGAAGCTTGCACTCCCTTCCCTTGTCATTTCTTCATCCCCGATTATTTATTGAGGTCTTGGATCAGGAAGACACATTACACACTATCTGTACCACTGCTGCTAAGCCCAACATAACAAGTCAGCAACAGAGCAACAGCCTTCACTTTGAATTTCCTTGCTTTTGTTGTTCCCTATTTCAAACTTCCTGCTGTTTAAACTGAAGTTATTTTTGTGTGGTTTGCAGGAAGAGTTCCTAAGCTGTGCTTATCGGAAATGTAGGGAGCCTAGACGAGACAATAAAAATGTACAATTATGGCAGTTCCCATTGTAAAATGGTACCTTTTATAGCAAAATTAATGTCTCCTCCCTGCCTGGGGTGGAAGACATGTCCTGCCCCTATTTGATCAAGGGGCAGGACATGATTAAGGCCCTTGATCTCCATGTCAGTCACCATACGGGTCGGTGATCACACAAAGCCCGAGCAGTGAAGGAGCTGCCGGGTGGGTGCTGCACCCCTGGGTGGCTGTAGGGCTCCAGAACTCATCTGTGCTTTGCCATATGGAGGGCTCCATGGCCAGGATGTGGCACTTAATGGGGGCAGCAGGCACGAGATGTCCTGTTCCTTTGGGTGGAGCAAAATCCAGGTCTGCTGGAGCCAGGCAGAAGGTTGCTTGTCTCTTGCCCCACAGCCATGCCCTGGAAGTGGAGCCCCATTCCTGGGCCCTCCTCTAGTCACAGCAGTGATGAGGTATTGCTCTGAGGGAAAGCCCTATAGCCACCACATAAATGTGTAGGCATGTCCCCAACCAAGCCACCGCTTAAGCTGTTTCTGCATGTGGTCTGGAAACCGTGAGCTGGAAAAGCACAATCCAGTTACAAATGTGTGGTCGTCTCAATTGCATGTTCAACTCATGCACCATTAGAACTATGCAGGGAGAGAATATAACTTTAATTTATTAGGATTGCATTTGCCTTTGTGCTCTTCACTGTTTTCCTGCCATCACAATGACATTGTCAGTGTAACAAGACACCAGACAAAATGCTATTAGCCTTAGACTGCACATTTCCTCACAATAGCTGAAACTTCAATCAAAGTATTGCTTAACAGAAACAAAGAGCAGAATGTACAGTTATTAAGTATGATTATCTTTTTTTTTCTCCTCCTTGCTTTGCTCATCTGTCTGGTATTCGCCTGTAATTTTATAAGCTCAAGAGACTAGTGATGGTACTTTGTAAAGGACCTAATGATGGTATTTGGCTGCAAAAGTCAGCTATGAGTTTAAAAAGAAGAAGTTAGGATGACTAACAGACACTGTAACTAATAGGCCAACCAAACAGACAGGAATATTTAAAAGCAGCTGTGAAGAAATAAATCTCTGAGAGGGTTAGATTCGTTAGGACCATCTCCAATTCCCTGCTCCTGCGGCAGACCATAAAGCAGCATTTAGATGATAACTTTCTCGGTGCGTCTTATCTTTACAATGAAGGAAGAAAGAAAACAATAACAATAAAGGAGTCGCACAATGCTGCTGTTTTATGACTGTCTTCTACCACGACATGTCAGAGGAGAGTGACAGCAGTTTTGAAAAGGGCTGTCAGTCAGCTGGATCACAGATGGGATGCTCTGGTGACCTCGGTGGGTCACAGTTCAGCCGGCTACATAATGGGATGAATAGTGTGAATTGTGCACACACGCTGTATTAATGGGAGAGCAGAGCGAGCCATGGTCCCATTGACGAGAACGTATAAAAGCCATGTTTGTAATAGCAGGCACACACACTTACTGAATGTTGACAACTTCATTTTAATCTGTTAATAAAAAAATGTGTGTCCTAGTTAAGCTGTGGCAGTGATTTGCTGCCTACAATAGGGATTTCTAGTATGCCATTTCTGTCATTTTCACACTTTAATGCAGAACTGGGTGTGAATGATCTCCTGTGTGATCACTGAATTTTAAGATAGCTATGCTGGAGAGACTTTAGGGAAGTAAAAGCATAGGAATACTGTGGCTTTCTTAGGTGAAGTTGACTAGCAGGAGAAATTTCTATAGCCTTTTTGTTTGTGTCATGAAATTTGATCTTCTGCATTTGCCTAATTAATTTTAGAAAAGTATATAACCTCAGCATTTGGCTATCTGATCAAGCCACCGGTGCCTCTCGTCAGGTTATAAACATCTCTGCTGTTTTGAAATGCTTGATTGTGACTCTGACAGGGATGGTGTATTTTTTAATATTTCCCGGAGATACTTCTCTTTGTTTTGAGTGCAGTACCTGATGTTAGAGCCTTCACATGCCAGCAAGGTGGTTGGCAAGTCCTTCTCTAAAAGTAGCCCACAGTGTACTGTACCTAATCTTACCAAAAGGCTGCCAGAACATACTGCATTCTTACTTTCGTCTGTTGAATCATTTCATTAGGTTTCTTCAGAACAAGAGAAGGATCAAGAATCAGCAGACCAGAAGAACTTCCCTGAACACCCCACAGTGGGAGAGATGAAACAACCTGTGCAAGTCCCTCCGTCTCTTTTACCAGACACAGCTCGGACACTGCCTCTGGAGAAGACAGACGTGACAGAAAACAGCACCACCAGTGAGAAAGCCAAGGAGGAGGTTCAGCACTCATCCTCTTTCTCTAGTATATCCGTGCCTGCAGAAGAAGACGCTGTGCTGGATGCCACTGTTACAAAGCGGTTACACCCCCCAGCAGATGCCCTGGAAGACACAAAGCCTGAACAAAGACTACACAAAGCTTTTACTGACAGCCTAGAAAGCGAACCTCCAGAAATGCCCTTCACAGCTTTCCCAGTCCATCTGCCCACTCAGAGCGACATGGAAGATGAGAAACTGCCAGGGATGGCTGATTACATCGCAAACTGCACGGTGAAAGTGGACCAGCTGGGAAACGAAGATATCCACAATGCACTAAAGCAAACGCCCAAAGTACTGGTGGTGCAGAACTTTGACATGTTCAAGGAAAAGGAGCTGCCCGGGTCCATGAACGATGACTCCACTTTCAGTTACACACCGCTGCTGTACTCAAAAGGTAATCCAGGCATCATGTCACCCCTGGCAAAGAAGAAGCTGCTGTCACAGGTCAGCGGGGCCACGCTCTCGTGTAACTATCCTTATGGTTCTCCTCCACCTTTGATCAGCAAAAAGAAACTCAACAGCAGAGATGAACTGTCCTCAGGCGTATCGCAAGGTCCCCACGCCCCTAATTCTGATCCTGTAGCAGTTAATAGGCCCTCAGTCATACAGCATGTACAGAGTTTTAAAACCAAGGAAGAAAGGAAGTCAATCAATGATGTTTTTAAACATGACATGCTAAGTAAACCAGATACTCAGCGCTGTGATTTTGCAAAACATCACCTCAGTTCTCTTGCTGAGTCATACCTACCGAAGTCAGATATCCAGGACTGCAAAGATAAAATGAGTGAGAAAAGGGCATTGCAGCACTCCCATGTGCCCACTTTCTTGGCAGATTTCTATTCATCACCTCATCTGCACAGCCTTTATAGGCACACAGAACACCACCTTAATAATGAACAGACATCAAAGTACCTCCCCCGGGACATGTTCAGAGAGTCTGAAAATATTTCTACTTTTACTCAACACAAACACCAAGAAAAACTAAATTTAAATTATCGCCCATCTTTGCATCAGCAAGAAAAAAAGGCAACAGTGGAGGCTTCTTCAGATGATCAGCCAACAGATTTGAGTCTTCCAAAGAGCATACACAAACAGACTGCAAAGGTTCCAGGCTCCAGTCTCCCTCACTCATCCACGGCCCAGCAAGAATGCAAAGGGATCTCCCCGTTCCAGGCTGGAGGCAGCCAGGCGGTGAGCCTAGACTGTAACCCCAAAGCTTGCCGCGTGTTCCCCATGGCATTGACAGCCCCAAAAAAACACAGCGAGTTGCTCCACAGGTCTGGGAAGCAGCAGGCCCAGAGGCTGGAGAACCTGAGGAAGATGGAGGGGATGGTGCATCCTATCATCAGCCGCAGAACGAGCCCTCAAAACGTGGGGGCTGCCCGACCTCTGAAACGGAGCCTGGAGGATTTGGACAAAGTCATTTCCGAAAAAAAAATCCGAGCTGTCTCTCCTCTTCACTTACCAAAGGAGAGCCCGGCGAAAGACAAGGCTCCCGACCAAGAGGGGGAAGGTAGCAAGTCAGTGCATGGCCTCCATTCTGGCAGCATGCTGGAAAGCCACAAATTTCCCCTGTCAGCCCCCATCTTCCCAGGCTTGTATCCAGGAAGCCTGTGCACGGGGCTGAACAATCGCCTCCCACCCGGATATTCTCATCCCCTGCAGTACTTGAAAAATCAGACCGTGCTATCCCCACTAATGCAGCCTTTGGCTCTTCACTCCTTCATGGTGCAGAGACAGTTCCTCACGTCCCCTGCAAACTCCCAGCAACTGTACAGACACTTAGCTGCAGCAACACCTGTAGGAAGTTCCTACGGTGACCTTTTGCATAACAGCATTTATCCTTTAGCTGCTATAAACCCTCAAGCTGCGTTCCCACCGTCCCAGCTATCCTCTGTACATCCCAGCACAAAACTGTAAACCCCCTTGCTCACAAAAAATGGTCTGAGGAGAAAAGTTCAGTTAGCGACATTCCTTCCCCCGTGACGGTGTCTCACAGATTTAGCGATCTGTATTTTTGTCAACCAGGATGCAGTCGTATCCCGCCTAGAGGAGCGTCTTGGAGTTTGATGGAGACGGGACTGCTTCTTTAATTCTGGCTCCCACATCAGCGCCCTCACCCCATATCCTTGCCCTTGCAAAAAAGAAAACAAACCAAAAAAAATAAAAAAAAAGAGAGAGAGAAACAAAAATACAGAAAAAAAAAGAATTTTTTGGGATTTTGCATATGTGTTTTCTGAAAGGACTTGAACATGGTAAGAGCAGATGTTCAAAGGGAGCCGTGGAAACGCAGGCCCAGTCCTGAGCTCATTGAAACCCAGGTGAGGGCTGCGTTTGCCTTTCACTGAGCCAAGGACCAGAGGCTGTGCATTGGTGCAAATGAGTCAAGGACTTCAGATGAACCTGGAAAGAAGTGGGCCGAGAATCTGTACAATCAGTGGATGTGCTTTTTTGGGTAACTTTTCCTGACTTTTAAAGATTCAATCAATGCAATGTATAGTAAAACGGCAATAGATTTTTTCATTTTAACACTATTAGAACAGAATGGTAAACACTGTTTAATTTGACTGTACATATCCACTTCATAAACTCCCAGTGTCACATTTGGTCACAATAATTTATATAGTTTCGTTTGTCCAGTATATTCTGTGCTCTTTATGTTTGGTTTTTTGTTTTGGGTTCCCTTTTTTTTTTTTTTAAATTAAACAGTATCATTTTATCTGCAACTTTTTTAAAGGCTGTGGCTGTCCTAATTTTTTTTTTATTACGTGTTTATAATTTTTCCAGTTTCTTTATACTTTTGAGCAGCATTTCTGTTTTGTTTTTGTCGTAACGTTTACTGTTTACAAACTGAAGCAACTGGTTCAGATTAATCTTAATGGTTATAAACATACTGTAGGTGATGTTATGGTGCAAGGATGCGAACAAGGTTCCTTTCCCCACGGCCCACCCCTGTGAGGTGCTGAGCACCTCTTCACCCTCCTCCTGTTGTTGCAATGGCTCCTGTGCTGCTTCTCCCCTCCCACCGAGCTTTGCTTTCCTGTATCGTGGTCTGTGAATTTGTCGAGCATTGTACTTAATCTTACCTAGGCTGTGAAACCCTCCTGCCCACCAGAGAAACGGTCTAGAAAACAAAACCTCCCTGGCTCAAGCTGCTGAATGACAAAAGGAGTGCAGAAAACAGATTGGAGGTTTGTGAGAATGTTGAGAATTTCAGAAGTTGTGAGCGGAACCAGTGTGGATTTGAATCAGAGGCTCACAGGTTGTTTCTGTGCCTCGCAATGGGTAAGGGGGTTCTGTGCAGTGGTCGGGATGGTCCTTCCACACTCCCATGGGGATCTCGGCTTCTCCCTGCACATCCTTTTGCGGGGGGAGGCCCAGGCATGGAGAGGCTGGATTTTCCTGATGAAAGAGCTTCCCTGTGGATGTATATTCACTTTGCAGGACATCACCACTACACAGCTGAGCACAGACATTGATAAAGCGGAGTGTCACTTGGAGGCTTTATACAGTGTGAAAATCGGTTGTGGTTCAAACCATCTCAGTTACTGTTCAAAGACAGTGTACTTGATATGAAAAGAAAAAAACAAACTACTAAGAAACACTTTGCATGCTAGGCATGTCAATAAATTTTCCCGTGATATGAAGCCAAATACAATATATAATGTATCATACTTAATATCCAAAGGTGGAAACCAGAATAATATACTCGTCTACTGTTAAAAATCCAGCTTCTTCAATTAAATACTTTATATTCCTGTGGTAAAACTATATTTAATTGATTGATAAACAGACTAGTAGAACTTGGAACATAGATGTGCCAGTGCAGAGTATCCTGCTGCTCCACAAGTCATACAGGAAAGAGAACCGCAGGCTCATCCAGGCAGAGGCCTCAGTGTGGAGGACATCTCTAGTAAAGTTGCACTAGATCTGAATCACGTAAGAATCAGGGGTTTGGGGATAGGGGGAGGAGGGTGGGGGAAAATGGGGGCAGAGAATATAAAAATCTACAGCAAACGCGAACAGAAGCTTGTTGTGTGTTTGGCAAAGCAAATGCTTCTCCTTGTTTCAGTTAAGTTGTGTGTTCTGGAGCTGTGCATTTGTTTACGCAAAGTGTCCAACATCCCTTTTGGTTATGTCCTGTTTGAGTTTGCTGGTAGGCTTTTTGGAGCCACGCTGAGGCAGCACAGGGCTGGGAGACAGGGAGAGGGAAGAAGGCTCCTAGCTTTGCCCCATGAGGAGACTGGCCACTGCTGGCTGGGGAAGCTCATATTGGGCAAAACGTCAGGGCTAAGGAAAAGAAATGGTGGCGCAAACCCCCAAGAGAAGCTATGCATTATTTGTTTAAGAACTCTTTTAACAGAAATCTTGGAAGTCTTTCAACAGACTATTGAATTCTTCATTGGCTGAAAAGTCTTTTTTTTTTTTTCTCAATTGCTTAAATGGGGCTTTGTTTGCATTGTTTGAGTTCAAGGGGCCTTATTACTGAATGAAATTGCACAAGTCTTTCTTTGTGCAATCAGACCATTGTTATTGGTAGGTTTGTAAAGGAAACTGCAGAACCTAATTGGCAATAGAGTAATAAATCTATTTACTAGGAGCCGGTTCCAAGAAATGTTGCAATTCAAACGCACTATGTCCAGGATGCAGTAGGGATGCTAAAGGTTGTGAGATGCAAAGGAAGAGGCCCCGCAGCAAACGGCTTGTGTGTAGCTTCTGGCCACACTCTGAGCCAGGCTTGTGAAGCACGTGGGAAGTAGGGCCTGATTCCCAGTGTGATTGTGCCCCTGGCCAGGCAGGGTGGGAGCAGGCCAGCAGTTTGTGGCAGGTCTGTTGTGGCTGTGAGCTGGCCTGGTGTGAAGAGCCTGCCCAGTGGGTTCATGCCTGGGAAGTAGTTTGTCCCAGCAGCAGAGAAGTTGGCTTGGCAGCAGCTGGAGCCCAAGCAGGGCAGAAGTGCTGTGCTGCCTCTGCCAGCAGTTCTGCCCAATTTGGGGAGACGTGGGGCTGCCGCCTCCAGAGACCACCCCGGGGGTCCCTCGCTCCCACCGCCAGCTCGTCTCCTTTGCAGTGATCAGTGATGTCACAGCTGGTCCAGTTTTGGGATCCTGCTGATTTTGATGAGCAGTGGGACTTCCTGCACCGCTCTGAGGCGGGTGGCATTGGCGGCGCTGCCGTGAGTGCTGTTTGCTGTACATGTGGTTGATATTTCACTCGTTCTCTTCCTCTTTCTCCCCTCTCCCCTCAGCCCTGCAGTTTTAAATATGTTCTAATAATGGCAGCATAATCTACTAGCTGTTTATACTTTTTTAACTTTCTTTTGTTGTAAATATTGTATACTTTTTGTGATTCAAGTTATGTAGCCTATATGCTCTGTAAGGTGATGATTTGTATATATAAAAATGGCCCAGTAATATTATATAGTTTCCCATTTAAAAGGTTATTGAGTAACCTTTGCATTAGTTTAAACACTACCAGAAATAAAGCTGAGCCAACTATAAACACTCAATTTTTGTATGTTTTCCAAATTGTACTTATTAATGCTTTTGATACTGTATTATGTGCCAATAGTTTCCCAATCACATAGCAGGCAAAAGATATTTTGTACTTTTTGATCCACTGTAATATTTAATAAAAAATGTTACTATCTGTTCCCTTTTGTGTTTGATTAATAATTCTGTAAACAGCCCTTATCACATTGGATTACATATTATCCCATCCGACCTTTCAGCCCTCTTATATTGGCTTTTGTAGAGCAAGTATCTCCTCCTGCAAATGATTAGATTAAAGAAATGGAAGTTTGCAATTTCCTCAAGGAGGGAGAGACAAGATCTTCAGTCAGTGCCCCGCTATTTTTGCGGTGTACTTGCATTAAAGTATGGCTGTGATCATGCTGCCTACAGGAATAGCTTTTGAGAGGGTAACTTCCATGCTTAGCCAGTGGCTCCAGTACCAAATTTGCTCCATTTGTATCTCAGAGTAGGATTTTTTTCTACCAGTACTTCAGGCTTGAGCTGGGATCTGAAAATTGACCTCTCTTCTTCCCAGCTCCTGGATAAGTTCTTGGAGTCAGATGTAACTACTAATTTTGCTGATGATGCTGAACAACCACCAAGCAAACTTCATTTTTGCTGTTTTCCTTGGTGGTTCCGGAAAGCCCCCATAAACCTGGGGACCCTTTGAGAACCCATAAGCACAGCAAATGCTGTTACACTCCTGGTCTCCATAGGTGAGAAAATCATTTGGGTGTGTGGAGTACCAGGCCTGGGTACTGCCCTTGCTCAGCACAGCTCAGCAGCAGGACAGGAATGCCCTGTAGCCACCTGCTAATTCCACATTGTTGCTTGAACTCCATGGTTCTGGGGCCGGTATGCAGCAGGGAGGTTTCCCTCTCCCCATGGGCAGTCCAGGAGCTGAGGCTGTGGGTGGTCCTGGAGGGTGCTACTGCTTCATGTGTTCTCCCTGCACTGGGTGCATGGCCAGGTGAGCACAGACCAGTTTCACAGCAGTGTTAGAGGAGGCTTCCAAATACAGTCTCAAAAGCAACCATTTCCTCCTCTGTGTGCTGAGAAATACCAGCTTGAGGAGAGCCAGCCACTGGGAGTGTATGAAGGATCGGTTCTGTTGAATTATGGAAGCATAGAATATGCTGAATTGGAAGGGATCATTGAGTCCAGCTCCTGGCCCTGTGCAGGGCACCCCAGGAGTCATACCCTGTGCCTGCCAGTGTTGTCCAAACACTTCTTGAACTCAGGCTTGGTGCTGTGATCACTTCCCATATATGAAGCTATGGGAGAAGATGGCACCTTCTAGCAAACCTTTTCCACTGTCCACTTCTGTCTTTGCCAAGCTGAGACATTTTCTTCTTTTTATGTTGAAAATGCGGCCAACCCGTGAAAGAGGTGGGGAAAATGTGGACATGTGGATGCTGGCCTTTGCAGGAGATGCAGAGATGGCCTAGGCAGCTTGGTTTCCAGCACGGTGCTTGCTTCCTTTTTTTAGCCCTTCCTAGTTTGTGGATTAATGTGAGCCAGGACTGCCTTACATTAATCTTGTAGTGCTAGGGGTATCTGTTGGGCTGCCCTACCCACTCCTCAGAATGTGGCTGGGAAGAAGACCCCAGGAGCAGCACCCTGGAGTTCTTCATAGCCAGAGCAGCCTGGCCTGTGAGTGGCACTGAGGCACAGCATCCTCCCTTGGCTGGCCTGGGCACTTCCCGGTGAGTTTGCTGGGGGCCACTTGAGGGTCAGTGCACCCACACCTGGGGAAGCAGCAGGGCAAAGCAGTCTGTGTTGACAGCACCCCAAGCATTTGCAGGGAAACAGGGGCACCTCCACAGGGCTCAGTGCACCCCACCCGTGGCTGGTGGGGTCTGCTGGAGAGCAGAGCTACACCCAGGAAGGATTTGTATGAGGGACTCCAAAGTGCTTCTGTGTTTAAGAGGAAAATGTCCAGTGATCTGAGAGGATAAGGGATGCTGTACCTCTGGCTTGCTGCAGAGAGTTTGTCACCTTGTCACACCGGTTTAGCTGCCAGCAGCAGGGAATTAACAGTTTTGAGGGTCTGAAGCAAAGTGGATAATCTGGTGTTGCTGGCTGCAGTTTAGTTCCCCTGGCTGAGGGCTCTTGGTTCTCTGCTTTGCTGCCTGCCTCACTTTTCCACAATTACATGGCAGTACCCTGCTATGCCAGGCTCCTTTCAGAAGGAACAATGTAATTGAATCTGGTTTCCTGATTTCTGGACCATGACACACACCCCTTGAGGACCTTGGGGAACTTTTGCAAGCCTTGACCCCAGCAAGTAGGGAACAGAGGGCACCGAGGGCTGAAAGCTAGTGGAGGTCCTGGAGCAGGATTCCCCTGCCCTGGATGGATCACAGGGAAAATGGCTCAGCATTGCCTGGGAGCCTTTTGGGGTCAGTGATCATCCCATGGGGATGGCAACCTGTTGGGAATAGGGCCCTTCCTCTGTCTCTGCCTCACTAGCAGTGTCTCTGCTCCAGAATATTTCAGGAACATTTTTAGCAAAGTTTCTGCTGCTGGGAGGAGTTTATCACAGACAGACAGAACTGCTAATCCTCACTGGCACCCTAATTGCTCTCAGAAACTCAGCACTCACCACAGACTTTCCAGGAGTATCAGACACCTTTTGCTCTTCCCAAAGCAAAAACAATAGAGTCTGTATGTTTGCCTTCCCAAATCTGAGCACACTCACAACCGAAGTGCTATGGGTATGTATAGCTTCTGCAACTGAAGAGAAACATGGGAGGATTGGATGGTCTTGAGGAAAGCAAAAGGAGTGGCCCCCCAAAGCGTCCCCAGTCCGCCCAGAGCCGTGGCTGCTAAGGGTTCCCGTTCCTGCAGGAGAAAGCCGTGGCTGTGGCCAGGCAGCATCCCCTGCTGCCCCCTGTGCACGCACCGCATGTCCAGCGAGCGGGCAGGCATACAGCTTAATCTGGGCTTTCATTTCGCTTTTCAATTTGTCCTTAACGGGGATTAAAAAAGAGTATTCGCGATGTCAGATGCTCCATCTAGTGCTCACCTTGGGAACGAGCCCCCCAGGTCACAGGCCAAGCCTGCGGCCAGAGCTGCCCTGTCCTGGTGGTTGGGGCAGTGGGGACAGGACCCTCCCCGAGAGCCAGCAGACTGGGGACGAATATGCCCAAAGCTAGTTTAAACAAATTCATGAAGCTTTTCATGGCTGCTGAAAAAGCAGTGTTTTGGGTAAAAGTGCCGCACTCAGGGGACCCATGAGTTCTGAATGGTGATGGCTGTGAAGATCTCCCCATGCTCACACGTGCGGGGCCAGCACATGTTCCCTGTCCTTGGGTGCTGCACCATAACATGGGCACAAAAATCCTGGTAGCTCCCTCCTCCGCCTCCTCCTGGTGCTGCTCCTGGGCACAGAGCGGCTCCACAGCTGCTAGGGTTTGGTGATGGACACAAAAGCATTTCACAAATTGTCTTGGGTGTGGGGGCTGCTCTCCTGGGAAGGGAGGTGGCTGAGGATGCCAGACCCACGAGGGGCTTCTCTTACAAAGAAAGAAAGACGGGAGAAACCCACTAAACCTGCAAATGTTGCTCAGTTTGTTCTGCACTTTAGTCAGGAAAGGAAAAAAAAGGCATCCACATCTTCTTCTCTGCCACAGGCCATGTCCCAAGGCATGTGAGATGCCTTCCTAGTGGGGGGCTGCCATGCTGTGAGGGACTGCTGTGCCATGAGGGGATCCCATGGGGGGCTGCCATGTTGTGAGGGGCTGCCATGCCTTGAGGGGGCTGCTGACTGGCTGCCATTCCTTGAGGTGATCCACGAGCAGCTGCCATGCTCTGAGGGACTGCTGTGAGGGGCTGCCATGCTGTGAGGGGCTGCTGACTGGCTGCCACTCCTTGAGGTGATCCACGAGCGGCTGCCATGCTCTGAGGGACTGCTGTGAGGGGCTGCCATGCTGTCAGGGGATGCTGTGAGGGGCTGCCGTGCTGTGAGGGGCTGCTGTGCTGTGAGGGGATGCTGTGAGGCACTGCTGTGCCACAGGGTTATGCTAGGCTGCAATGCAATGCAGCAAAACTTCCCATCTTGCACAAGCTGCTCGCAAGCCATTTTGGTGCCAAAATTGTTTGTTTGTTGAAATAGATGTTTCACGACCTCCAGGGGCTTGGGCAAACTGCAAATTCCCCCTCAGGCTGGGAGACACCAGAGGGGCGAGCGAAGGCCCAGTTTATTTCAAGGCCACCACAGAGAGGTGTGGTAGCTGCAGTGCCATTGGGCAAAGTGATGTCCCTTCCATGAGGCAGGTGCCATGACGAGGCTAAACTGTGAAAGTGCTGAGATAGGGAGCAGGAGGCAAAGATGAGGGGCAGCCATGCTGCACTCCCAGCACACATTCCAAGTAGTAAAGGATACACAATGGACGCAGTGGTGTCCCATGCCATGAGGATGAAACTACTGCACCCCTGTCGTTCTGTGGATAGTTCATGGATACACCTAAACAGAGGAAAGTGGAATTTGCAGGCAGCCCAGGTGTGTGTAAGCAGGGGAGCAGTGGATATCTGCAGTGAGAGGTGCTGGCTGGTGTTGCTCAGAGCAGAATTCAGTTCCTGTAACCTAAACACAACGTGTGCACCCAGTTGGGGTTCAGCCACTGCTGGTCTAGGGAGGACAGCCCAGAGAGTGCTAAACCCCTCGAGTGCTCTGCATGTGCGTGTCTACACCCCACTCAGGTCCCATTTGGGTGGCTGGGACCTTGACATTATCAGCTAGTGTGGTTACGTGAGCAGGTGATGGCATGTGGCTCCCCTGGGCTGCTGCCCTGCTCCAGCCTCTCCAGTGTCCAAAATTACCAAGCTGCTGGCACAGGAGGCACACACAGGGGCCTCGTCCTCCCCTGGCACTGCCTCCTGCACCTCTGCCCAAACCCTCCGTCCTCTGCAGGGCTCTCTCATGTTTTTTGGCAGTGGTTTTTCCTGCAAGCTCCCCAAAAAACAGCCGGGCAAACCAAGCTCTCTCCCTCTGCCCCCTGCCAGTGTCTGTGGAGCTCTCAAATGAAGAATAAAGCCATTTGTTTCTAATTATATTTGGCAGCCACTCAGAGAATTTAGGATTAAAGCACGCAATTTTTTTTGCTCCTGATTAAAGTACTTGACCTCATAAGCAAAAAGCTAGGATTTCAGCACACCCCCACAAGTAGGCTAGGAACAAACTGCAGAGAAAAGACCAAAAAAGAAAACTCCCTTTGCTCTAGATACACAGAATAATTCATTATGAAACAAAAGGCAGAATATTTAGTGCATTGCACGAGCTCGCCTAGGGCTCAGCTAACCACCCAATTACTGCTTTTAGAGTTCTTACACCAAGCAAAGGCGCACACAGTGAAGGCCCATATGCCCCACTGAGCCCATGGCGTACACATGGCCGAGCCCCATTTGCTGCCTGGAAAGAAAGTGCCTTTCTTGCCATGCCAGCTTGCCTGGCCCCCGTGCCCAGCTGGCAGGACACTGGAATAGGGAATAGTCACAGCGGGCATGTGAGTTGTCCTCATCATGATCTCTTTTTCCCCCATATTCCCAGGCTGAAATAGTTGTTACCCATCAGGTGCAGCATGCTTGGTGCCTAATTTCAAGCAGCGGCTGCCCTGGGGTGGCAGGGGCTGGCACACCCTTCTTCCTGCCTTCCACACAGCAGCATCCAGCTCCCATGTTTGCTATATTCCCCATATTTAAGGCAGCACAAGAATATATCACAACTGCAGAAGAGTCAGTTGGCTCCCAACCAAGAGAAATAGCAATGATCTTGATAGCATCCTTTAAAATAGCAGAGAAACCAGCTCAGACAGAAATTAACTACCCTGTGAGGTTCCGTGGTCCATAAAATACTTCCCCCAGCTCCATGGTTTTAAAATAACATGAAAGAAATGCTTTCCATAAAAAGTAGTTAACTAGCATTAGATTTTTTTTAGTCGTAATTCTGAGAGTCATACCCAAACAAAATAGCTATACAAGCATTAAATTATACATTAAAGAAGGCTGATAAAGACAGTGAATTACAGAGCTACCATATAAGATTTCAGATATACAGATAACAGCATTATTAACATTTCTATTAAAGGTGACCTACAAAAAAGGGACTAAAATAATCTGTGATGCTTCCGATTTCTCATGATGCAGGAGAAATGGCTCCAGCCCAACTGCCACCTAGTCTCTGCTCTCATCCCTGCTTCCCCTCCCCATCCTCTCCTCCAAAAATTAATGGAAAACAGAGGGTTCCTTTCTGCAAATAGCTAAGCTAATGTTTCACCTGCAAAACTTCCTTGGAGGACATAAAATAGATGTTTTTTCTCAGTGCTTCACCAAATCAGTGAGATGATGAATTTTTAGTGGAGAGGTATTTTTTTCTCTCTGTTTGACAGGTACCAGGGTTTGACCACGGCAAACAAAGGCAGCAATGGGTACAGGTGGGCTGCACTGGGGCTGGGGGGTGGCTCCTCATGGAAGGCTTATTCTGCATCACCCTCCAGTGGTTCTTCCCCTGGGGGTTTCCCAGAGCCTGGGAGGTTGGTCCTGTGCTTCAGCTCTCCGTGGGGTGGGGGTACTGCCTGCCTCACCCCTCCAGCCACCTGCAGAGTTTCACCATGCCTGTGGTCAATAGAAAAGATATCATTAGAAAGATATAGAACGAAATGTTAAATCTATATTTATATAGGTAGATATAAATACAGAAGTATAAATCAAATATTTAAATATTTTCTTTATTTGTAAAAATAATTTTTTCTCTGTACGTTTATATACTTATATTTATATAGATAACTATATACATTTTCATTGTATAAATATGCAATGTAAATATATAATTACCTCTGAGCCTGCTGCTCCTCTGTCCCTGGTGGCTGGGATTGTTTATCAGGTTATTGGGTTGCTCTTAGTTTCCAAATTTATGTGTCAGTAACTGATGAACAAATTGCCATGCACAGGTACACCCAGAACCCCAGCAGCCCTGCACAAGCAGCACCTCAGTGGGTGATGGGGCTCGCAAAAGGGTGATCTCTGATGTATTTGCTTTTTCCTGCCGCCGCTGGGCTCAGCTGTTGGGGCGCTGCCATCGCCCTGTCGGGGCCCCCCTCAGCCACCCTTGCCATTTGAGCCCCTCTGGCTGGATGGGAGCTGAATTGCTGGTGGAGAAAAAATGGTTGTTAGGGACTGGAAAATACTGATTTATATAAAATACCAATATGCAGAGAGGGGAGAGAGAGATCATGTGTGCATGCCCTGAAGTACCAAGAACTCAGCATTTGCCATGAGAGCAGTGGGGTTAACAGGATCACTGGCAGTTTTACACCAGAGTGGCTTTCCACGAGGAGCTGGTGATGGTTTCATGTGGCAATACCATCCAGAAATTAAGAATTTGGCTTGATTTTTCCTGATGTTTTGGTAGAGTTTTGGCAGGCTTGACAGAAAGCAGGTGAAGAGGATTGGGTAGAGGTGGTTTACTGTGTAGGGCAGCTGTCAACAGAGCCCATCCAGCTTCTGCTCTTGTCCTGCCCTAGAATTGAACACCAGCACTTTGGAGTAACACACCCATCTTTGAGTGGTGTCCGCCCTGCTCTGTGGCTGCAAACTGAACACTTCTTCCAGCCTGACGCTGGAATCCTATTCTGGTGCTTGGTCTGTGATGATCCTGCCCCCATAGCCCATCCATAGCCAGGGTTAGGGGGCCTTGCAGAAGTGTAAGGGCTGGGTGATTTTGTAGAAACTTCTCTGTGCATTTGGGCTTTAGGTTGTTAATATACAATGACTCCAGATTTCCAACTGTAGCCTGTTTTCCTCTACCTTTAGACTCTGCTTTGTGGTAAGCCAGGTGGCCCCAGGGTGGCCATGTGGCCTGTCCAGCAGCCTGCCTTCAATAACTGTGAGAAGTGCTTTGGAGAAATACCCTGTGAAGTGTGTTGTCCAGCACTTCTTCTTTTAGTACTTACAAAAGGTGTCCCCCATAAGCAAATCCAGAAAAGGCTGCTGCCACATGCTGCAGCAGGGCAGCCATCTGCTTTGCCACCACGGACATCCTGTCTCAGGACATGATAATCACACCATAAAATCCCCATCCTGGCTGAAGGGCAAGGGAGGGGATGCGCAGGAAAAACTGCTCTGTCGTTCTCTTTTCATTAACTGTAACTTTAGAATTAGACAAAACCCCATTTCATCTGATGTGAAAACAAGAAGCCAGCACCACTACATCAAGAGATGAACAAAAGTGGATTACATATTCCCATCTGGAATGATACTGCAGCCCAACCAAACACCCGTATGATATAAAATAAACTTAAAATAATAAAGCCTGAAAACAGCCCACTACATTATGAGTTTGCCTATGCAATATCAGCCAAATCTCCATTGATGTGGACAGGTTTCTGTTCTGAATCAGATCTCCTACAAGGCAGTTGCAGACACTTCTCCAAACTAGTACGAAACACATAAAAATGGTACACAGGAAGAATCTGAACTGCAGTAAAGGAGCTGGCCTCTGAAACAAGAATGAGAAGATAGGAGTTCCAGTTCAGTGAGGTGTTATGTACATCAATGAGAAGGGGATTTTGCTCCCAATAACTTCGAGTGTGACATGAAAGGCATTCAGGTTTCACTCTTTAGAGTACGGCTGTCTTGTGCAGCAGCAGACTCTGACCCCACCAGTCCCCATGCACCATGCCTCGAGCCACCAGCTGCCCCGGTCATGGTGGGACTCTGAGAGCACAGCCATTATCCCCACCATCTCTCCATCTTCCCCTGCATATCCTGCTTTCAGCTGCTAATGGAGATGGAGGAACAGCTCCAAGAGCAGAGCCACCGGTTGTATTTTCCACTGGCTGCAGTTGGAGTGCGTGTTTGTTTATCCCCTTCTCTCTTCACTGGTGCACAATAGCTCTGCTCAGAGGAAGCATCTGTTCTTCATTTAGAGCCAGTGTTAAGCTACTTTGCTACAGGACTGATGGAGCCAGAAGGGGGTCAAACTTGATTTATCTGAGTTTGGAGGGAGTCCCACTAAATAGCTTGTCTATAGCACCTACTGATGATGGGCCTCCTCCCTTCAGAAGAATTATGTGGATCAAAGAACTGAAATCCACATGATCGGGGACAGCAGTTCCCTATTCAGTCCGAATGTGGCTTTTTGGATGAGCCCTTATATGGCTGTGGATGGAAAACTCAGAGAAGGCTGAAAGAGCTGTATGCTATTAGAATAAGGCCACATCTCCATATGGATCAGGCACAAGGGAATTACAGCTGCATGCTGGATACTTCAAACAAAGCACAAGGTTACCTGGACTAGAAATCCAGTGCCCTCCCCTGTCTCTGGTGGGCTGGATGGGGGCTCTACACTACTGCTGCCATTACCACTCTTCAATGCTGTTCCTTTCTCTGATGGAACAGGGTTTGGATATGTTATTAATTTTCTTTTTTTTCATTATTTTTTCCAAAACCAAGTTCTTTATAAAAAAAGCTCTTCCTCTAAAAAAAGACCTTCTGAAAGCAAGCTGTATTTGCTGAAACATTGCAATATAGTACATAATGCTGTGACGGCTTCACTGCTTCTGTCCAGGCTGGTTGCTCTGTGGATATCACCATGTGCCAGATCATCCAGAGCTGGACAGGACAGCCCTGCTGCAGAGTGTGGACACTGCCATGCTTGACCAGCACAGAAGATGCAGCCAGCAAATTAACACCAGTGGCCCCCAGCCCTGTGAGTACTGCTCCATCAACACAGCCATCCGCACAAGGTGAGCAGCCCACAGCTTTGGCATTGGTAGAACGGACATTGAGGGTGATAAGAAATGGAAAAGTTGTACTTGTGCCAATTTGTTTTATTTTCCTTATCTAAGTAAAAAAAGGAGGAAGAGAAGAAAGAAGGAACTTGTCACTTCTAGGATTCAGCCAGCTTAGAAGCAGTGGGCAGGTGCAGAAGTTGGGTGTTACATTTTACAGGCCATGCTGTCTAGGCTCCCGCTGTATGTGCCTTAATAGGTGGCTGGCAGTGTCAAAACTCATGCATACATGAGTAACACTGGACAATAGGATAAATACTTCAGCATTTTGCCTCAAGTTAATGGTATGGTTATTGCCTGGAAGGAATATGAATGCAATCTGTTCCTCCACCCCTCCTGTTCACAGCCCCTGAATTACATTCTCAAACACTCTCTTTCAGATCATACCCACCTGTAACACTTTGATCTGGCTCCTGCACCTGTTCAGAAAGGTTTGCAACCTCCAGGAAGTTGCACTGAGGGTGCCCGTGCTGCACACCTCAGCACTCCGGAGGAGTTCAGGTGTGATTTCTGTCTGCAAGCTAAGACATTCCATGCTTAGGCATCATCTCTGCCCATCTCTTCTGATTATAACCATCTCTTCTGTCAGTTGTCCTGCAACGCATCACACAGCAGAGCTTCTGATCCATCCCGGGCAAACACGAGCTTGTGCTGCCTACTCAGGTGATCATGTAAAAGCTGTGCTTTGCAGTGACCTGGCTTCTCCTGGCTTTTAACATCCAGGTTAACCTTCCCTTGTGTTAAAGAGACTTTGGCAATGAAGGGGCTGCCTTGTAGAGAGTGCAGGGATATTATTCACATCCAGTGTTTACTATGGAGACAGATCATTGCAAATGTCTCACAGCTGATCCAGACACTTCTCCTCTGTCGACTCTCTCCAGAGAAAAAGACCTAAGGTCTTCCAATGATGTCTACTTTCAGGCAGCTTGGAGGTACCCTAAGTGCAGTTTGGCTTGTGCTCACCTCTGCAGGAGCATAGGAAGACCACCCATCCCCAGCCACTGTGAAAAACCTGATCAGAGACATTTAATTGATTTCTCTGAAAGCTGGGAGGGGTGGAAAAAACCTCACCAGGGGTACAGTGAACACTGTTGAATGTGAGCTGGTCAGCCTTCCCAGGAAAACTTGGGTTTATCCAATTGCTGTGCTCCTGGAGTTGTAAAAAGCCAGATTTCTCTGTAGTCCCCTGGTACGTGTCCCCACTCCCTGGCTGTCCCTGTGCTGGGTGCTGCTGCCCTGCACGGTCCCTGCAGCTATGCTGCAGGCAGGACACACCTCTCGCACCCAAAAGCCCTGCAGCTGATCCCAAGTCCCACGGGCCTGGCGTCCTGGCTTTCTGTCTGCTCCATGCGTGTGTGAACAGGCCTCGGCCGGAGCCCGCGGGCATGCAGGCGATGTAAATGAACACATAAACACGGCCATTCTCATTAAAGGATGTGCCGTGCCGAGTGAGGTGGCTGCGGCTTATGCAATCCTGCTTTGAACCACTGCGAGGAATTCATAGAATTCTCATAAATCTCGATCATTTCACTTTCATTGAGGGTTTTTATTATCCCTTTTTAAATTTTGTTTGCTTTTTTTTTTTTTTTTCCTCCCTCCATTAATCATTCTCTTGTTCTGAAGTTCCTCTCTCCAGCGAGGGAGAATTAAAAAGCTCTGCTTGGCAGAGCCAGTGAACCACACCACCTGCATACTAACAAGGACGAGGATGTCTCTCGAGCAATGTGTGGGCAAAGAAGGGCTGCATCCACTTGATCCAGTGTGTAGCCTTCCAAGAAAGCTTGGATGCTCTTTGCCAGTGGTGCAGCTATCCGGAGTAACCTGGTCCTATCCCTTGTGTCACTGGCTTGGGGGATGCTATTGTGAGCTTCGTGACATTTGGCCATCTCCGTCATCCTCTGGCTGCTGCAGTCCTGCAGTCAACCATAATTTTGTGAGCATGATCTATCCTCCAACTACCTTGATCTCTTCTAAAAGGTCCAGTACCTTGAAACACTCTCTTGGGAATCCATTGTCCTTAGTTACTGCGCCAGGAAAAGTAGAGGCGTGGAGGGGAGGCCGAGGGAATAAGAGGAGCTCACTGTGACACTGGGAGCCATCCAAGGGGAAGAAGAGCGGGAAAGGCCCTGACGTAATCCACAAAGGAGATGAACCTGGAGGGATGCTGGAGCAAAACCATGTGGGAAAAGTTGCAACTGCGCCAACACTGAAGCACAGAGGGTTTTGTTTTAAATAAGCAACTTGCGGGTTTGTGTCCAAAATCCCCTTCTTCATGGGGCTCAACTTCCATGGCAATACAGTCTTGGTGGAGAGAAGCCTCCAGAGTGTGACCCACTGGACTGAACAGCCAAAATATCAATACAAATAATATCAGATTACTTTTTGTAAAGGCAGCTGCCTCAGTATTAGGGTCTGAGGTTGGCAAAGATCAACTTTCTTAGCAACCAATTTTGTTTATGAACCCGCTTTACTAGCACTCCTGAGGTAGCCTGTAGTCCCGGTCAAATGCTCAGCTTCTGGAAAGCATTATCCCTTCTGGCAAAGGGCACCCTGAATGTGGGGGCAAGGCTGCGAGGGGGCACATGGACCACAGCCAGCCCTGGGGGAAGGACCCCAGCCCCACTCGGTCCGCAGCTCCCTCCTGAATTACTGCCTTCGGGTACGTGTGCCACAGGCAAGGGAGGGCTGGAAGGGTGCAGGGAGCTCATCCTGGGACACATCAGGAGAGATGCTCAACACTTCACTCATGAAAGCTTTGCCTCCAGCGCCCTCCCAAAAGCAAACAAAAACCCAGCAGGTTTGGGCTACAAGCAGCACTGACCCCACAGCCTCTGACCATGCAGCACATCACTGGTGCAATGGCTTTCACAGGTCCATTGTCTCAGAATTATGTACCCTGATCATCTTTTTAATAGTAGTTAGGTGGTTAATTACCCAAAGGTTGCAGGCTGAAGTCTTATTTTTTATACGTAACTTAGTAATTAAATTACCCCTGTTGCTATTACATAATGTAAGTAACAGCTACTTGATTTTAAAAGAATAGTCAAATTTGGCAGACAGTTCAGAGTAATTTCATTTTATATTGGAGCCTAATGCTAAGAGATTGCACAAAAAGCAGAAGGCAGCTGCCTGGAATAGTCTAAAATAAGCGTGTGGTAACCAACAACTATTATTATTGTATTACTGCTTATAATTCCCAAATGGAGAATTAAATTTCTGTAATAGACAGAGCTTTTAACAAAGACAAAAATAAAAGTATTTGCTTTTTCTGTCAAGGAAAACTCTTTTAGGAAATGATACCATTGAATGTACATTTCCCAAGGGAGGGTGGAAGGAAAACCCCCCAGCCTTGCAAGATTCTTTTGCAAAGGGCTTCTGCTTTCCACAGATTCCGCTGCAGGATTGTCTCAGATTTCTTCTAAAGGGCGGGCAGAAAGACAGATTTATTATTTAGAGATAAAAATGAGTTAATTAGATTTTTGAGCTATAATACATACTCTCTGTAACTGCATTTAGATTGGAATTTAGCATTCACTTGCCAAAAAACGACATTCCCTCTTCCCCACAAGCCAGCGAGCCTGGGTGCTTCATTTCTGCCTCCTAATGTGTCTGACCAGAAACAGTATGGCAAATTACAGGGCTGGTGAATAGGAACATAGGATCCCGGGCTCTGGGAGTTTTGGGCTCTGGGAGTTTAATATTGGCTGGTACATTTTTGACCTTCATTTTAAAAGGCTTTTCCTTCTGCATGTCAGTTTATATGGGAAGGCTGGCTCAGGCATGGGGACCTGGGCACTAACCTGGTCTCCCAGCCAGACCTAAAAGTAACTCAAACAATCCATGCATCTTTAATTTGAGATGCTTAATGACTAATCTCTTGTTTTCTTTAATTAATGATCTATAGTTAATCATTATGAATAGTAAATTGTCTATTTCAGCATCAATAGGAAGAGTTCCTATGGGAAAATGTTCCCCTATAGCTTTAATTTAAATATGCATTTTCACATCACACTTACCATATCCTTACCTTTATGCTATTGCATGATTACAGGTCCATTAACTAATCACATTTGACAACTTGTTTATTGAGGGGAGCAACTATTTTACATCTTTTGCCTGGGAAAGAAAATGCTCTAACAAACAATTATTCAGCAGCTGCAATCATGGAGCACTGAATTAATTGCTTTGAAGATCTCAGTCAAGAAGATCTTGATAAAAAACCAAAGAAAATGTTGTTTGACAGAATGCATGAATGAGAGTGCCAGGAGGAACTCAGGCTTAGTAAGCTGCAGCCCTGCTCCAGGGAGCATTCCATGAGGACCTTGAAACACTACTCAGAGGAGGAGGGGGCTGTGGAAAAGCTCACGTATTTGTTTGGGTTTTATGTTTAGTTTATCAAAACCAGAAGTTATATATATAATTTGATTGTATGATCAGGATGCTGCTAAAACAGGCCAAAAAAACTGAGCACAACCAGGTTTATGAAGGTTGACATAGGGATATCTCAAATGTGTAACCTCTGTGGATGACTTCTCTTGCCATATAAATAATTAACCCAAAGGGTACTGTAAGGCTTAATGATTATAAAGCACTTTAGAACTTTCTCCCAATGGGAGCTGCTGTGATTGCTCTGGAGTGGGATGAAAAGCAGAACAAGGCATGTGGGGATCTCAACTCTGGGCCTTGCTGGGCAAAATTGTCTTGGTGCACCTTGGTGCTGGGGAGAGCCATTCACTCCCTGACAAACATCCAGGAGGGCATCAGGACAGTTTGTATCTCGAGTGTGCAAGATCAGTGCTTTCTTGGGACTAGGGCATTGTAGAAAATAGGATTGCTGCTAAAGCTTGATGAAGGCACTGAAGACATCAACTGGAAAGGGGTTCCTGATCTCCGCAGCCCCTTTGTGACTGCTGCTCCTTTACCTGCATGAGGAGGACCAGGGTGTCTCACGTGAGACAGTCCCAAACTCTGCTCCATGGACAGGTCATAGCCTGCAACACGCTGGCCAACCCCAAGCCACACTTCCTTCTTTCAGCTGCTGAACCCTGTGTGCTTTGCAAGTCAGCTGAGATGAAATATGTTTCTGCCAGATAAGACAAATTCCTACAGTGACACTGGAAAGGGGAGGAGAGCTTAAAGATTCAAAATCTCTGTAGTAAAGAGTTTCAAAAGTGAAATACAAGGACTAAACAATATCTTCTCTGAATATTATGTCACTATAAAAAGCTGAAAAACTTACCCAGTTTGCTGAAGGGCAGTGATAATGTCAGGTGGCTTCTCAGAAAACATCCTGTTCGGGATTTTTGGTCACATCCCATTAGTAACACAGCCTTTCAAAACTGCCTTGTTCTTACATTAGAAGCTGCTAACAGTTTGCTAGCATCATCTCTCTAGAAATGGGGAGAAACAGAATTCTTTTCCTTTTCCTGCATGCCCAAGTTCAGAGGGTCTGTGAGGATGCGGTATTGCAGTCAGTCATGAACATGGCACTATTTTGCCAAACCCAGCACTCCTAAGGACTAATACCTGGAAACTTCTGACACAACGGTTCATTTTTAAAAGTGAGGGGCAGAGAAGCTGTGGCCCCTCCCTTGACTCTTGTTCAATATCAGTGATACCCAAATTGAATTTATACACTTGTTTATGTCCTGATTCAAAGAATTCTTTCTGCAGCAAGCCCTTGCCTCTCTGTAATGCTTCAACATGAGTCACATGGAGCACAACTAAATAATTGGCTCTATCTTTTCCTTTTTTTTTTTTTTTTTAAGGTATGGTAGAAAAAATTTGCCCTGCCAAAGGAAATGTAGAAAAAGGCAAGTAAACAAGTTGTTGCTGAAGTTTGTGTTAATCATTCTAGTAAGCTGTAGCAATGCTGAAGACTCGTGTTCTGGCTTATCCTTATGAAAAATGTAAATAGCAGGTTACACATTATTGCTTGGAAATCACTAACTTTACTTGCCAAGGAATTACACAATTATTTTAAATGAATGAAGGGAAAAGTGTACATCAGGTTGAAGGCTCAACCTATTGTAGGAGCTGGGTTAAACCTGAGGTGTTCCCAAGATAGCAGACCTTTATCCTTCTCTAGGATAATGATCAAGCAAATGTTTAAAAATCTAATGAGGTCATGAGTAAAATGTAATGTATTATTAGACACACAAACGAACTCTTATTAAAATAATAGAAAAATCCTGATATATTAAAGGCATGGTGTATTAAATCCAATTTGACCTGAAGCCATGTGTTGAATACCATTATTAGGATCTGTCCTTAATAAGAGGCTTTCCAGTTAGTTAATAAAATTTGAGACTCTACTAATTTTGAGCAAAGTTTCTTCCATGCTTGAAGAGCTGGTCTGCCCCACGTCAGGTGGCCCATGCTGTGTGATAAAGCTACAGCCATGAGAAGAGCATTCTCATCCTCCACATCCAGTCCCCAGGTCTGGATTCAGAAGAAAGGCAAAGTTGCCACAGGTCCTCCATTTCCCTACGAGCCAAATATACAGGCTAAGAATCTGTCGGCTCAGTGCTTTGGCAACTGACACTCCCGCTGATCCAGTCGTGGCAAGGTCAGTTAAATTGCTCTCAGTTTATTTCAAAAGCTCTCAACCCTTTTGTACAGACACTGGGCTGAAAAGTAATGACCATTCAAAAGCAAAGGAAGTAAAGTAGCTGCTGCCATCTGAAAAACAAATGCTGCGAGGACAAAGCAGCTCACTCGTGCCAGCCACACAGCTATAACAATTTTTCCTGCTACTGAGAAATCTGTGAGATGTTAAGCTCGCCCTAACAGCACTAAGATCTTCCTTTGCCTAAGTTACATCTTTATTTAGGCACGCACCATTCTGGCCACAGAGCGATGGAAATATTTGTATTTGGATTTTGCTAATGCAGAAGGAGTAACTAAAATGGAGGCAATATTAATGAACATATTCTGATCTTGTAAATCAAGAGTGCCCCTGAGTGAGTAGTGCATGTTCAGCTCTGGGCACCCAGCTCAAGAAAGATAATGTCAAAATACATGTGGGATTTTGCAATAGACACTAATTAGAAAATGGAAAATATAATCCAAACAAAGATGGAAAAGACTGGGACCATTTTCCTTGAGACTGAAGAAGCTTAATCAATGATACTTGTATTTTGGAACCATTTTTATAGTCAGTGACAGAAAAAGGCATGTGATGAACACTTGCTGACCCTGTCCTTCTCAGCAAAAGAAAATACACAAATTTTAAAGCTTGGGAAGAAAACTCTTGTGGCATCTCATCAAGCTGCAAGTCCTACAAGACAGCAGTGATGCCAAAATTTAAGTAAATTAAGAATACAATTTTTTACTTTTAACTGCCACTCTGAATTCATGTCCAGACAGAGATATAAAGTGAAACTTTGACAGACTAAAAGGCTTCCCACGTCTGCATATTAAAAAGCCTGTAATTACTAAGGGCTGGGAAGAGGCTGTGTATGAAATTACTTTCTTTTGCAAGTATTCCTGTATCACTACCTAACACTGGACAAGCGCTGAAAAAAACCCTTCAGATGAAACTCTGTATATTAGAAATAACACATTTTTGTAACTATTTTGCAAGAAGTTTACAGAAATGTGAAGAAATACCATAACAGCATAAAAGACACTTCACTAGCTATTATAAATTTTCTTCCTTTGGGGAGGTACATAAAAAACATTTAGAAAGCTATCTTGATATAAAAATCTTGAAGTATTGTTCTTTCCTCATAAAAAGCAATTTATTTTGATGTCTCAAACTGGGTTTTTTTATGAGTATATAATACATATATGGAACAATTACAGTTTAATCATTCACTAATGGTTATATGAAGAGATCATCATATCTTATATTCCCATGATCCCTTAAAGCAAACTGCAGCAGCTTTAGCTGCAGTAGTGTTCATTAAATCAGTCAGCTGCACTGTCTTGCCTTGCAATTGTCAATCCCACTTTGTTTCTTCCATGGAGCCTTATTCCGAAATTAAAATGTCTAGCAATTCCTTGTGCATTTATTACAGTAATTTTATAACTGGGTCAAAAGAACACTTTATTTGAGCAGCTCAGTTAGTTCTAAATTAGCAGTGCCACACTGAGCTCTAGCTGGTGAGGTGGAGAAGAGCTCCCCTTCAGCACAAGGCTGCCTGGGAAAGGAAAACAATTAATGGATGGATTAATTAAATAATTAAGGGATGCCAGTGGCTCAGTTATGAAGCCACCTCACAAAGCAGAGAGCAAGATGAAAATCTGCTTCATGGCATGTTTTCCTGCATGACTAAAAGTAAGATGAAACCTAAACCAGGATGTTTCATTTTGGCACATTTGTGGAAAAAAGGTGCATCTCAGCTAACATTTCTAACTTTCCCTCCTCACGCAGGGTGGTGTTGTTGGATTCACAGGATGGCAGATAGCATTGACTTAACTGAAAGCCAGTTAAATCACTTTTCCTCCCTTCCTCCAGGTCAGAAAACTGAGGCTGACACTGCTGTTTGCAGTATGAGCCTACAGGGGTACATTCACGGCAGGCCCAAGGGCAAAGTAGCTGCCCCTGAGCTCTCTCATTTTACAGCAGCCATCACGCATGGTTTACACATTGGAGTAAAGATTAATATAATTCCAGATTGAAGAAAATGACACCAAAATCCTTTTATTCTAAAAATGTTTTTAATTTCACTTGCATATTTTAACAGAAATACAATATGCTAGCAGCAAAATAGGAAGATTTCTGTTCTAACATTTCACAATACATTAGTGTTCAAATCTCCATTTTTCTATTAAGGCAGTTTGCATTAATTAGAAACCAACTCTGAATACTACAGCAGTATTTCTAAATACAGACAAGCCACCACAAAATAACTATTAGTATTATTACCATGGGGAAAAAAGTATCACAATACCAGTAAAAATATAACCATTTGAAGGTAATGCCTTTAAAACCACAGAAGGTACCATCTACCAATCCCAGACCAAGTAAACAGCTGAAGACATTAGGTAAATATAAGAAGTTAATAAGTTAAGTCTTTGTTCAGTCAATATTTCAGAAGTTCATGTTCTGTGAAATTTATATTCAAGTGTAAACTAACAATTATTTTCAAGCTGTACTTCCTAAAAGAAGAGTTCAGGCTGACTCCTGTCTCTGCCCCACTTCAAGACTGCATCTGATCACTTAATTCTGGTTTGAAGCAGCATTAACTCCTCCCAGCAGAGAACAAAGGGGCACAGTTTCCAGAGCAGGCCCGACACATTCCTCAGAAAGGTCTTGAATCCCATGCACAGTTCAGCAGGTGCCTCCAACAGTGCTGCACTGCATCGTTTGAGCCATTCATCCCGGGAGAAGCGTTTCTCAATGGACTTCCCTGCCAGGTGAGAGCATCCGACTTGCCTACACAAGTGTGAACACAGGAATGGGACACAGGGGCTGGGAGCAGCCACAGGCCTCCTGCTGCTCTCCAAGCCTCATCCCAGCAGGAGGCTCCCAAATGACCTCTGGGGTTTGAGCACGGATATCTTGAGTCGTGCAATGAAAGCGTCCTCACGATCGAACGCAGCCGCTAAGGTGGTGAATCGTGATTCTCCTGTACTGCCTGGGAGCAGCAGCTCCTTGAGGGGCACTGACTTTATTGTACAGCTCAGCTCTGTGTTCCCCGGCAGCCTGCAGGTTTTATTGGTTAAACCAACTCGCCTCACAGAAGATGCAAAGGCAATAACAGCCATACAGGGGGGGAAAGACGAAGTAACAATAAATACTAAAACCTGAAGTCAACTCTTTCCTCATAATAGGGATGATATAGTTCTGAAGCAGATGAACAGAATACTTAATGGCCTTGTTTGCTAAGTGGTGGTCACTGCAATATCATGAACTGGCTCACATGAGTCTAATTTAAGGACAGATATAAAATATCAACACAGCTTCACGGAGAATAGGTCTTGAACAAAAGGTTGCATTTTACTCTTTGATATATTAAGCTTGGCTTGCAAAGACACCTGCACTGAGGTGTTGCCCACAAGAACCCTGAGTAACTTTCTGAAAACAAGATGAACATGTAATTTTCTTTAAAATATCATAATTTCAAGATACAGTGTTAATAGAGATTCAGCAAGAAATATAGCTGTTTGCCATCTTACTCGAAGTTTTAAAGGCTGTGGGATAAAAGGGACAGAAATTCAATGGCCTGTTTGCTTTTCCCCACCCCCTACCCATGTCACTGATGTAATAAAAACTTATCACCTCTCTCTACAAACCTTGCCTTGCATTCAATTTTAAAAATCAATGATCTGGAATAAACTGTAAAAATCACTTGCAATAAATTTGCAAAGGACATGCAGACTGCTGGAGTAGTAAAGAATGAGGACAAGTCACTTACACAGAGCAATCTGGATCACTTCATGAGCAGTATTTTAATGCTGGTAAAATACTATCTGTATTTCCAACAAAATATAAGGTAGGATAATAAGAGGATGATGTACCACATTCTTGAGAAAGACTCTGAAGAGGGCTTAGCCCATAAAAATCAGCATCCAAGTCAATGCTTCCACACACAAATATATATATATAATGCAATTTTTGTGGTAAGAGAGAGGGAGATATTCATCAGAGTAAGAGGATCACATTATGACTCTATACAGTCCTGATGGATCACTGTTGACATGTGGCATCTAATTCAGATGTCACCCTTACAAATATTTCTATACATGAGAAATACAGAGAAGAATGTGAAGATTAATTACTCTTGGATAACATTCACTGTCATAGGAAAGTTAAGGAATTCAGTATGTCTCATCAGAGAAAAGGTTAAAAGGGACATAATCATGATTTATAACTACACACAGGCAATTAGAAAAGCTGATACTACAGAGATCAATATAAGCAATCAAATGCATAAAAAGACCAAAATAACTTAAGGTGGAGCTAGAAATGCAAATAGAAAATCAAGTGAAAAATGTACCTGGGGTAATTAAGTATTGCAACAGGAGGTACGAGCGAATTCTCATCACTTGAAGACTTCAAATTAATATTAAATGACTTGCTGAAATACGTATGTTCAGTTCAAAACAAAGCCACTGAATTTATTAGAGAAACTGCTTGTTGAAATTCAACGGCCTGGTGAATTTAAAAATAAATCCTCATTATGCTGCCTTCTTTCCTTATACATTTATGAGATTTTCTTTTTTTAATATAACTACAAAATGAAAGGGGATTACCAAGAAAAAATATTTTTTTCTTTCTGAGCACAGAAACATTTAAGGCTAGATTTAAAGCTAAATAAACTGCAGCTGCATTTTGGAAAATATGCTTCCCACCCCCCCAATTTTTCCCATTTCTTGTTCAGAATTGTACAGTCCACTTAGTCGACTGTCTGATTTACATAGTTTTTCTTCAGTTTTTCTGTTCCTATTTATAAGCCATTCACAAACCATCCATTTAAGTAACAGCATGATTTATTGTGAGAATGATTATGGTTGTTTCAGTGGGAAAATGGAATGTGATTAAACGAAGAATGAACAAGGACATTCTGGAACAAAAGGCTCTAATCCTGCAAAAGGATTTTGTAAATGAAACCTGCCTCTCAACCCCATCCCAAATGAACTACTGAGGGAATTCAACAGATACCGTTACAACTGTGCAGCCAAGAGCTTAGCTGAAGAAAAAAAATTAGATAAAATCAACCAACCAAGCAACCATGCCCGCAGTATCTTCTGGAGAAATGGTAAAGCTTCCAGAGTCATCCACACTTTGGAAAAAAATAATAAATAATGAACTGTATGTATACAGTTGTTGATATGACCCTCTCAACATAGGTCTGAGCACCACAACTCCAGAGGGAGAACTGCCAGCAGACCTTTGCCCTTGGGTAAGTTCCAGCATCTGAGACAAATGCATCAACCAAGGAAATGGTTCAGTATTTAAGCTGTGGGTCCAAGAGAACACAGCTTTTCCTTATGCAGTAGATGTTTTGCAGGTGCCAAGGAACCCTAACAACCCATAATTCTTACAGAGCTGGTGAACAGTCTGATGAAAGAATATCAAAGTTCAGTATCTCCACCTGAAGTGCTTATTCTCTGCTCTTGCAGAAAGAACAAGTGGTGGAACCCCGTTTGCTTACCAGTAACACTGCCTGCTTACAAACTCCTGACCAGGAACAGCTGAGGCTCCACAGAGGAGGAGCTGGTTACAGAGCCAGGTTTGTCAGGAGAAACAACCAGAAGATGAGCACATGTGCATACACACTCAGCAATGCTTTTAAACGCTTGTCTTAGCCCAAAATGAACAGCAGCGATGGGTCACATCCTTGCTCAAAGACACATAACCCAGGTCCATTCCAATAGCACATGACCCAGCAGGAATTGGGGAAATCCCACGCAAAATTGATAGAACTGCCTCAGAAATTCATATGGAGTTACAGAGCCTTTCAGAACAGCACAAAAGCTTTTCATACTTGACTACCATATAAGCAGTGTTTGCTAAACAGCAAGGGAGAGAGAGGATGCAGCAAGAAATGGAGCCCAAGAGAATCAGCTTTGCAAGATCTGTGCTGAATACGTGTGAATTCCCAGTTCAGTAGTCTGAGGAGCTGTGGAGGGCTCAGCTGAGGGACTGGTAGAAGGCACTGGTAACATCCCTGCTGTGAGGACAACGGAGGTTACCCTGAACACTGTGGCTTTTTCAGGAGGAAAGTACCGAACCATTGTTTTCAGAAATAGCACCGTTACTCCAGACAGAGACAACCCCCCCCACTCTAGTGCAATTATTTAGATGAGCACTAATGAATACAGCTGAGACTGCAGCTAGCAGTAATGCCCTGGCTAACAGGAAACACTTGAGCTATATGCTAAAATCTGCTTTTAATGAAGAGTATTAGGAGAGGGCTGAGAAACTTTAAATTCCAAAGACTCCTCTAAGCTAAATATGATGCCTATGGATGCAACCAGGACCTGGGGTCTAGCATTTCTGTGATGCCTTTCTGTCTAGGGGTTGCTACTGGTTTGGTTTCAGATTTGGTCTTGCTAACCAGAGAAATGGGATTCTCCAGGCCAGCTAAACCACTTTTTCCACAGGGACCAATTTTGCCAGGAGGAGCAATGGGGGTTTGCAGCTGCTGCATTTTCGTAGCTAGTGCTGACTCCAAGGAAGAGCTACCGGCAGATGTGTGGTCAGGCCTCCTCCGGTTTTCCTTGCCCAGCTGCTCTGTGTTCACCTGTGCTTTTGCACTGTATGGTGACTTATCAGAGGGTGGAGGCGGAGCTCTTCTTTTCTTTCCTCTGTTGCCATTAGGGCTCGTATCTCTTTTTGAGTCCAGATGTGTGTTTTTCTGAACAGTCATCTCATGAGATCCATCAAAGAGCGACGCCCACAGGGCCAATGCAGACTCTTTTTGCTGGCCAAGAAGGAACTCACCGTCAGTCTCTTCAATTTTCCTTTGTATGATATCAACTAAGCCCTCATGTTTCACTGGAGAATCAATGCCTGTAATTTTAAGGGACGGCAATTAACCCAGATTAAAACACCAGCAATGATTTTACTTCTATTTTGTTATTACTACTCAGTATACAAAGATGTATTAACTGTCTCACCAAGTCTGAACTACTAAAAGTATTAATGGATGAAATGGAAAATATTACATGCGCTATCCAAGAGAGAATTGAGGTGACAGGAGGGAATTATTTTCATGACAGCTGGCATTGAGGCAGCAGGGTAGGCACTGATATTTCTTTCCAAGTAAAAGAAAAAATAATGTACTACTGGGAAACCTGTATGTATTAGTTATTAAACACATTTTGTTGTATAGTGCTTTGAAACTTTCGTTTCACAGGAGGCCCATGAAAGTCTATGACTAAATATTCTTGTGCTGCCAGCCTGTAGAAAATGGGATGTCTTTACATTTATCATTTTTCTCCATGTGCCTTAAGACTGCCTTGCTCCATTTCTTATTCTTCTTACTGAGTTTCCATGTATACTGCAATAGTACCAGCCTCAAACAGCAGCAGTGTCTGATTTTCAGTGGAATCACAGAACAGTTTAGGCTGGAAAAGACCTTTAAAGGTCATCGAGTCCAAGTGTTCACCCAGCACCGCCAGGTCCACCACCAACCCCTGTCCCTGAGCACCACATCTGCACGTCTTTCAAACACCTCCAAAATGGTGCCCCCACCACTGCCCTGGGCAGCCTGGGCCACTGCTTGACACCCTTCCTGCGGGGAAATTCTTCCTGAGAGCCAACCTAAACCTCCCCAGGGCAACTGGAGGCTATATCCTCTTGTGCTATGGCTTGTCACTTGAGAAAAGGGACAGAACGCCCTGGCTACGCCCTCCTTTCAGGGAGCTGTAGAGAGCCATAAGGTCCCCCCTGAGCCTCCTTTTCTCCAGGCTAAACACCCCCAGCTCCCTCAGCCACGCCTCATCACATGTGTGCTCCAGACCCTTTCCCAGCTTCATTGCCCTTGTCTGGACACACTCCAGCCCCTCAATGTCCTTCCTGTCTCAAAGGACCCAGAACTGAACACAAGATCTGAGGTGCCTCACCAGTGCTGGGTACAGGGTACTACAAATACTATATATAAGCCAAGAAAAAAATGGTGCATTAAGAGTGAAACGGAGTTTGTGTCCTGCTCCTCACTGAGGTACATGTGTATCAGTGGAATTATGCTACCATGCTACCTTTGTAAAGCTTCTGTGTGGTTCATTTACTGCATTTCTGCTCTGCATTCACAGCTTAGATAAAACTTGACTGTTCAGTGCTCTGATGCATGGTAACTCAGTGACCCACATGGCATTTTGAGCATCATCACAGCTCCATCCCAAACAGCAAGCAGTCAGGCATTTAAAGTTGTACAGTGTTTCTCAGTCAATACTGCACTGGATCCAGTAAAACAAAGTGACCTACTTTTTCTGGTCTGTAAATATTATTTCTGTAAAAAAACTATTAAAAAAATCCTGCTGCACACCATTTTTGTCTGCAAAAATGCAAGTCCCAGATACACTCTAGCTGGATTTTCCAAGCATATTTTTCAACATCATTACCAAAGACCAAAATATTAGGTAAGTTATGCCAGGTGAGGCTTCATAGAGCTGTAAGAACAGCAGATTAATTTCATGTAATTGGTTTGTGAGCTGGACTATTTTACCTTTACATTTTTTGAGCTGTATACTATTCTTACCATGAGTGTTTATTTCTAGTGACAGCTTTTTTGGGTGTGTTCAGGGAAGATTGCACATTTTTTAGCTCAAGATATAAAAATGTATTCATTATTTGCACTATTACAAATTCAGATTTAATACGCACTCCTTGGTACGCAATTATGTTGCTCTTTCTTTGTCTGAATTGTCCTTGAAAAACTCAGTGTTTCAACACCAACACCAGAAGCCATCTGAATTCAGACAATGTTGTTTCTGTTACTCTGCAACTTGAAAAGGCAAATCCCACTTACTCATATCATGGTAGACGGAGGTCGCTTCCTTTGTCAAGAACAAAGGTGGTTTCCGTGGTGACATAATCTCAATTTTCATAAGTTCCTCACAACAATGTTTCCACTGGCCTGAGAGAGAAAAGAGAACAATGACTGGAACTTAAACACCTCAGCCTGGAAAAAAAATGGAAGTTATTAGGTTGTGTCAGGAAACCATCACCAAAGTAATGCTCAACAGTGAGCATTTCCTCCTGTTTAGCAGGAACACTCAGGATGCGTTTGCATTTTCACCTCTGTATTCATTCTCTTAGCACAAAGGTCATGAGATCCTAGCTGGAATTTTAGCATCCCAGCATTACTGTTACACTATGATGGCTGAAGAGCACAATTTGCCTTCAAATCTCCAAACAGTATAAATCCAAGGGGAAAAAAATAGAAAAAAAATTAAGGTTCAGGAAGCTTCATCAAGTTATCCGGGACAACTTCCAATATCCTGCAAGCTGGATGATATACAGCTATGTTACAATGCTATGGCAAAGGAACATTCTGTTTTTAATAGAGGATAACTTGCCTTTTATCCCTTAGCAGACAAGGAAACCTCCTTTTCTATTAATAGATTTTGACCTTAAGGAAAACAAGACACAGTAAAATTACTCTGTTCATACCAATCATTCCAAGTTTTCTGAGCACATTAATTTTAAGAGAATTTTAGAACCAGGGAAGAAAAAAGTCATTTAAATGCCAAGTGACCCATTTTTTCTGAATCCAAGGAAAATGTCTCAAAAAATCTGTGGGTAATATTCTATCTATAATGAATAAGAAGTAGATCTTTTACCCTACTCTACAGATAATTTAAAGAGGATGCCCTACTTTTTGCTTGGTGTGTTTCTTTAATTGATAGTGCTTTTTCTCATTGTAAATCAGAGCTAGAAATGACTGGAAATACAACTATGATACTGAGTTTCCACAGCCTCAATTCAATTATTTTATTGGTGTTGTCTCCGATTAAAGACTGATATTTCAGTAATTGACCTGGTTTTGTTTTCTGATCTGATAAAAATGCCTATCAGGAAGCAACTCTACTTAGTCAATGGCAGCATAAAAGCTGACAGTCTCTACTCTCAGGAAATCTGTGAGTCAAGCAGAAAGCAGAGAAAAAAGACACAGGCAAATTAATCTATGTAATTTTTATAATAAGGATTTGGTGATAAACATTGAGCACAATATACCACTTCAACAGTGTTTCACACCAATCAATGAGTTCCCTCTGCCGTGTAAGGTCAGGGTTGCTCCAGAGGTTTGCCAAAGGGTCAGGGGAACACTTCCCCACCTGTTAGAGAGGCTGAGTACAGCTTTTACCAGGTCCAGGTAAGCAGGGGGTATTTGCCTGACTGGAGGGAGCGTGGCTGGGTAAGCATATTCCCCTGTGATGAGGGCTACCAAAACCTTTGAACTACAAAGCAATCAAGCAATCTCTGTTATAACAAATTGTAATTTAATTAATCCATAATAGTGCTGAGCAAGGAAACCCCACAAGTTTACTTGTGACTACTTCCAAGGGCTGGCTGAACCGGCATCCCAGCCAAGGCCCCCCATGATTCCAGCACCCTCCCCACCTGTCACCAAGGCTTTCACACTAAGGTTTCATACTTGCAGGATCTCACCAAGCCAGCACACTCTGGCAGGATGCCAGTTAGAGATGAACTCTTCCCACTACAGTGGGAAAGAGGAAGAGATGGTGAGAATTTATCAGTCTTTAAAAACGTCTAGAACACTGCTAAGAGAACAAGGTTTTTTTTAGATTGATGGACATATTCTGCCTCTGGTTTCCTGCAAGAACGCATGGACTTTGGTTTAGTCAAATATTTGCCTTCCAACGACTTAGACCACCACCCAGTATTATCCCAGAGAACATATTTCTTTTCGTTCTTGCAAACAAAGGCTTATGAGGCAATTCCAATTCAAATTGCTCAAAGATCCCTTTGATGTTACATAACGCCCCATTCGGAGGGCACGCTGCCAGCACTGCCTGCTTACTTACTCAGATCATAAAAGTGCTGCCAGAAAGCCTCCATCCACTTATGAAGTTCATCCCTACTGTCAGCAGCAAAACGTTGCGTCACACCCTCTCCAGACACGGGGTTGATAACAGAGAAGTTATTAGCTCTTCTCTGGGAGTCCTTATCCACAGCTCGAATCCTGGTTTCCTAGGAACAACAAACGGTGCTAATGACTTATTGCTTCACACTGGCATCAACTTAGGGCCAGTGACAGTGGAAGGAAGGTAGAATTCGGCTTTTTGGCTACTTCAGATTAATACCCAATTAAAAAAAAAGAGATGAACTAATGTCAGGAGCTGATTACAAAAATGTTTTCTCATAAAACTATTAAAATGGCACAAACCATGAAAATTAAGGGAATAAAGCATAATTATTGCAGTTCAGTCCTGAATTACAGAATGTACTGTAATTCTGCGTTCCCTCTCCCTTCACCAGCTCATCTCACACTGCTCACTCTTCTCCACAGTGGTTTAGTGAATAACCTACAAGAACAGCAAGCAGTTCCTTTACTCCAGACGATTCAGAGGGACAGCCACATTATTACAGCTGCTGTTTACCCCTCCTACTGCACTTCTGTGGGCCGTTGTAAACTTATAGCCATTTAATGTTCATCTTAGTACACCAGGACATTTAGGGCAATACAATACTGACAGGAAAATTTAAAAGAATCTTACCTAGGCCATCTTTAAAGGGGCATTTGTAGCACTAACCATACAGTTCTACTAGAACAAGATGTTACTCTAATAGAAGAAAAACTACTTCCCATTTAAAAACAGGCATTTTAGTTTTCACTTCATTAGGGAGAGCTACAGAGAAATAATTAAATGTGGATACATAACTAAGAAGTATTACACAAGTCTATAAAATCTCTTCAGCTAGAGTTAGAAAAGCTCTCAGATTACACAGCAGCACTGCTGGAGCCAAGGTTTCTCCTTCTGTTCAGGGACACAGTTCAATTGCCCTAGACTAGATCCAGTGGTATTTTCCGAGTATTTACTTTCTTTGTTATGGCATTACTACCATAAAAAAACCCACTTATCCCTAACTCAGTGATTTTTTTTTTGTGTGTGTAAAATGCTAAATGTTTTAAGTCTGCCTAAAACACAATTAAATAATTCCAGAACACAACTGGTCAACATTGCTGCTCATCACAACATGATGAGCAAATTAAAACAATTAACATCACTCTATTTACAGAAGTAAAGCAGAAGCCCTGGGAATATCTTTGCACGTGCAACTTGACCTGACAGAACAAGCAGCAGCCCATGACAACAGTGCTCCTCCTGCGAAGATTTCTGGCAGAGCCACAGAGCAGAGTAATGAGCTTTGGTGCCAGGGTGCCAGGCCCTGCAGCTGCCAGCCCCGGAGCCCGGCAGGACCTGAGGACATCTGAGCACAGCAGGGCCATGCACTGCCCTCCTGCCACGGCACAGCACGGCACGGCACGGCACAGCACGGCAGGGCACTCCTGGTGTGAGCAGGCCCATGCACTGCCCCTGCCACAGCACAGCAGGGCACAGCAGGGCACTCCTGGTGTGAGCAGGGCCGTGCACTGCCCCGACACACCACCCCACACCAGGCACTCCTGGTGTGAGCAGGGCCCAGGATTTGAAGGAAGCCAAAAATCACAGCCAGGCTGTGTTCAAACATCTCCTGCCTGGATAGACAGTGAATCTGACCACAAACTTGGTTCCTCAAAATACAGTGGGGATAGAACAACCAGTTCTCTTTACACAACCAAATGTCAAACATCTGCTAAAGACATCAGACACCTACAGAAATTAAATTTGTGCATGGGATCCCTTGGGGATAAGCCTAGTTCTCTGATAGTCAGAAAAACAAAAGTTATTCTACAGACCATTCCCCAGATTTTAAATGCATTACTGAAGTAACCATTTGAAATACCAACAACTGCTTGTAGCATATCTGATGGATATGCTCATTTAAATTCTTCTGTCTAAAAATAGGAGATGAAGTAATTCATCCATCAGTGCTCTATATCCCATTAACTCAGGTAACCATAGATACCAGCAAAAAAATGAAATCAAACAGATTAACATTTGACAGGTAAGAACTTCAAGCATACCATACACACAAGTTTATTTAATGATGTTTGCTGCAGGTTTTATCCCACAACTCTGGTATTATTCAAAGGAGATAAATCCTCAAGCAACAATCTATACCCGATGCTTGAATATTTCAGCAGTCAGACAAGATGCCATTACAGCAATAGGCTGGTGAATTTGTCAGGCTTGGGTGAATTACACGACATGCCCAGTTCCACTTAATCAAAACAAAACCCAAACCAACAAAAAGCTACTAAAAACAAAACAAAAACAAGCAGGAAAACCACCCCCCAAAAAACCCAACAAAAAGTGTTTCAATTTACCATGTTGTAATAATATTTTTCCCAGTCTTATAAAAAAACTGAACCAACTCTGCTTTAGCAATGGTGAAGACCAGAACGATCAGTGGATGGCAATAGGAAAACAACTGAATCTTGAACTCAAGTGACTCTTTTGGGAAAGATGAAGCCAGTTTTATATTCTTTATGTAAAAGATTGTTTCTTTGAAGATGGGGAAATACTAAAAGGGAAGAGTACACAGTATTTGTAAATACCAACCGTATTCTATATTTCTCCCCACAAATAAAATCTCTTTGCCTGATATTACCCCACTGGAAAGCTCATATTTTAAGCTAAGAAGAAGACACAGAGATAGAACTTTTTTATTGCTGAGGTACAACATTTTCCTGATAAGCCAGTCCTGACCCACTAAGAAGCACTGGTTATAAAGATCATTTCAAGACATCAAAACAAATTACAGTTCTTAAAAGTATTGAATAAACTTGAGATCCAGTTCTGTGTATCTATTTTGAGATTAAACAAATCAAATCACATATAACAAACGCCCTTCGTGTTTTTAGTACAAATAAAATAAACCAAGCTGCAAATCAGTACAACACTGGAAACAGGTCTAACCTGGACATGCATTGGTTTCTGTTGCAATATTAATAATTGCCATGACGTTTGTTTTGGGCAAGCAGGGGAAAATGGTTAAATTTCAAATTATGGCTTTCATACACATTAATGCAGGAGACTAAATTCAGCCTGTCAGGTAATATTTTGTCCCTTCCATGTTGTGTGAGCTTGTACTAACGTGACATCCTCATGGCCACTGGCTGACCAGTGCAATGTGTGAGTATGACGTGGATAAGCAGTACTGGGCTATCTCTGCTGCTGATCTTGGGAGCAATGCAGCAGCTGAAAACATGGAAAAGCAGAGAGCAATATTTGGCCAGCAAGTGTTGTGTGAAGCATCCGAGAGCCACTAAAGCAGCTTTCAAACTGCTCAATTTGAGCATGTGTGCTACAAGGATCTGGGTGTTCTACCTGCTTCCCCTGCCTGCATCCACAACCTCTTTCCAGCAACTGCAAGACTAAACTGAGCAATAGGATAGGAGATGCCAGACATTTGGAGGCACTTCACTTGTCTGTGCTTTTCCAACATATTTTCACAGCCATGAAGGCTTTTCTAAGCCAACCAGTGGGACAAAGTCCTTACTACAGAGAATACAGATATTTTCAGGGCTTATCTCATGTCCCTGTGCTGGACTTCCCCAACACATACAGTGAATATTGCTCATGTTGCCAGCCCCCTAAAAGCCCACAAGGTCCAGAACTGATATCCATGTTCCTCTGCTCCAGCCCAAGGATGAACTCCCTGGTTCCCTTGAAGTTACGCTGCTGCAACCATTGCCACATTTTCCAACCAAGTCCTGTACCTGCCCCGGCCAGAACAGCTGTACCACCAAGGACTGTCATTCAAGGCAATTCCAGGCGGATTTTGTCCCTCTGCTCCTGCTGCACTGATGCTCCCACGACCCCTGAGCCTGTGGCTGCAAACACTCGCTCCCCACCCTGCTCCCCTCAGCGATCAGCACGAGCACAGAGAGCGCCCTGGGCCTGCCGGGCCTGGGACAGACTGCACGGACAAACTATGCCAGGAAGGAAATTCTGGGACTACAGTAATTTGAAGTAACATCCTGGAATTCCTCAAGCTTCAGGCACCCACGGCACAAAAAAAAGTTTTATCATCTATGAACCAAACCCAGTAGCTTATGTATTCCACTGGGCAGCTAACGTGAACTGCTGGCACATGCTCCAATTTGCTAAGCTAGCATGTGTAGGCAAGGCCTTTATTTTTCATTTCAAACTAAAGAAAACCTGAAAAAAATCAGGAACTGGCCATAAAGGATATTTCTTCAAATTGGATTCCAGTAAATTTTCTTTGCTACAGAAAATATCATTTCTCTTTTCCTACTTAGTTGTGCAATATAATATGTTATAATCACATTTAGCTGGAACAACAACAGTAGCACTTGCATAATAGGAACTGCAGAACCATTCTTGCCCAACAGCAGTAGCAGTGAAGTCATCTAAAGTTGAAGTAATGACTTTGCTGGTCTTAATGGCTTCTTCAAGTCTCAATTCAAAGGGAATGAGAAATACAGCTATTGGTGTGAACATTTTCCAGAGAATTTCTCATAAATCCAGATGATTTCATTACTTCTCAGAAAGTATCGTTAAATTACATGTAAAGGATTTCATTACAAATGAAAATGCCACATATGCAACCTGAAGAGATTTTGGTTAGAATGTCTAGAGTTGATGTTCAATCTTAACTTTCACTTTGAAATTGCTGTTTCTATAACAACATGCAGCAGACAAGCCCATATGATTAGTCTGCTTTCATTTAATCTGTAAGAGAATTTTCATAACAAAGGAATCAAAAAATATCTGCAGGCATTAAGTTATTTTCAAGAGAAACTGTTTAAGAAGCAAAGGATCCAAATATGTTTTCAATTGCATTTTCTTTTTTTCTTGTTGTAATTTCAATTGAAGAAGGATTCACAGTCATTCTCCATCAGCCTGACATTTTTGTAAAATGGTGTAAGATACATAAATCATGTATTTTTACATGTTAGCTTTAAGGATACCCTGCAAACATAAGGACAGTCTCAGCAAAGGCTTATCAAGCTGAATTTTAGGTTCTAAGTGCATTGGTTACTCAAAGGAGCAAAATACCTTAGTACAATTTGGTTATTTTAAAAGGAAAAGCAAAATTACGATTTAGACTAAAACAGAGAGCTCCAAGGAAAGATATGAGGCACCATAACAGATAATTTTAAAAACTATTCCTGCCATGTTTTAGAATGATTTAGTCATTCTATAATTTACTAAAGTTTACCATTTCTTAACTGACACCGTGAACAGCTGGAAAAAGAATTATGGCAGAGGCTGACTAGTGAAATTGAAAGTGACTGAAGAAGTAAACCTACTTAAATATATATCACAGTATAAATATTTATTTAATGTAAATGTATGAACAGTTGGAAGAAAAAATAGCACTGGGAAAAAAGGTAATTTTATTTAAGGAATCAATTTAAATCCTAGCAATTAAAAAAAAAAATCCTACCACAAACAGGTCACATTGTTATGACCCATTTAAATGTTTGGATTCTATAGCAGTCTCAGTGTGAGGGAGAATGCAGTAATCTCTAGGAACACTCAAGCCACCAAAAGCTGATTCTGCTGCTGTGGGAAGCGTTCTTTGTCACCCCATGCCCCCACACGTTCCCAGCTGAGCCCCGTGCCTGTACCACAGCAGCATTTGTGCAGCCATGGAAGGAGCTGGCTACGAGAGCTGACCAAAGGCAAACACAGCTGAAGCCAAGCCTCCCCTGCCCCCGGATGAGCTAACTGTAGCCCCCTAAGCTGCCCCGTGCCAGTGCTCCAGCAGCTGCGCTGGGCCTGGGCCCCGAGAGCTTCTCCGAATTGGCGCTGGCTCCGAGGGCTCGTGGCAGCCGGGGCGCAGAGCCCTGCGCTTAGCACAGCCCCAGAGGCGTCTGCTCACGGGCCTACGATGGGCCAGCCTCGGTGAGCACGAAGAACATCTCATTCCTCTGCCCATCCTCAGGGGATATTAACTCCTGATGCCTGCACCAAAAGCAGTTTTTGAAAGCATCTGTTCTCTCTACTGCTTGCCATTCCAGAAGGTCCTTCCAATAATGCGGAATCGATATTTCTGAGCCTGAATTTTAGCTTGCTAACTATTGCTAGCTCCTTTCCCAGGGGAAAGCTGCCAACAGTTTCTCTCTTCAAAACATCTCTCTCCATTTCTCAGCACAGGCTCAGCAAACAGTGTTCCCTTTCCCATAACAACTGTCCCCAAGGGTTGTTTCCTATTGCTGAACCAATGGAGAGCAGTGTCAGTGCCATGGACCAATAATAGACCTTTTTACACAGCATGTTATAAAAGAAACTGCTGGAATTGTAAATAAAGCCTTCTTTCTCTTCTGGCAACTATGGAGTCAATCTATTTCGTGTCCTACCGTGACACAATAAGGTTACTAATTCAAATATTACTTCAGATTAATTACTGTTTCTTTGGCCAAATAGTAAGAAACATTTTACATTTCCATTTTAAACTCAGGTTTTTCAATCAGGGCATGAACAACAGCAATAACGTCATCCAAGAGAGCAGAGCTTCAAAAGTTATTGTGCTCTGGACAAAACCAGCATTAAGAAAAGCAGCTTATTTTAAGGCACTAAAATATTTCGAAAAATTTTCCATTTCTCCTTCTAATTAAGACTGTAGCCAAATAACACATAACAACAAAAAAGCTTTTGTTGGAATGCCACCTTGCTGAGGACAAAAGTCTACCAGAGCATTGCTAGGGGACTGTAAGCAATACATTTCCAAGGGCTGTCTTACAGAACGGTCATGTCAAAGGTTATTACTTTTCCTAGAGAAAAGCACCCTCCTTTTTGCCTCTGTGCTAGCCAGTCTAATGCAATAGAAGTAATTTACATCCACAGCTAGGGAATGTTATGTTCCTGCTGGGGGACTGCAAATTTCATTGAAGTACATCCCACCCTCATTCTACCTATAAAGCACTCTGCATACCAGCAGCTGAGAGCCCAAATGACTGCACATATTTCTTAAACCAAAAAGAATGTCCTCCAAAATAATAAAATAAATTTAAAAACCCCAACAACCAAAAAAAAATCCCCATACAACCAATTTTACCTTATTGATGGAAACTGTCAATGCTGGCTCCACTTTAGCCTCAATTTCTTCTGGTGAGTAATAACAAAGGAGTTTGCCACCTCTCAGTACACAGTACAGCCTCCTCCAGCTCGTTAGGCCTCCGACCATTTGCTAAGGGGAAGAAGGAGTCAGAAACTGCCAAACATAAACCTAAACCAAAGTCATATTGCAAGGTGTACACATATCAGCCCTCAGTGATCAAAACTGAGCCACAC
Source organism: Donacobius atricapilla (assembly GCA_013397315.1). Classification (NCBI taxonomy): domain Eukaryota; kingdom Metazoa; phylum Chordata; class Aves; order Passeriformes; family Mimidae; genus Donacobius; species Donacobius atricapilla. The sequence goes on along the minus strand of WBMY01004192.1, from coordinate 195,778 downwards.
CAAATTCATTCCTACAACAAAGACTTTCTGTTACAGAACATTTCAGTTGCTGATTTCTGAAATGTTAGCAGTACTTTAAATGTCTTCTGATGTTTTACGGTTTTTGCAGACTTGCCATTTGACATTAACAGTGCAGAATCTGCTGGTTCACACAGAATGAAATCTAGATCTGGTATCTAGTGTAAAAGAAGAAAGCACCTTTATTCACTACAGCAATTGCACAATAATAGAACTAAAAAGGGTATTTCACATTGGAAATACACAGTACACTCAACAAATGTCAAGCAAAGACATGTCTAGAATTTCCACTTTCTCAAATGAATTTTCTGAGCAGCTTTCATAAAACCATAACAGTTCCAGAACCAGTTTAAAGCCTCCTGACAAATGACCCTCTGGCCCTCCACTGTCACCTTCTCATGTGCCTAGTTGTGCAACAAACCAAAACAGAGACGCAGAGTTCACATGAATCATTTCTGAAGGGATGAGTTTAAACACGGCTCGGTTCACCAGCCTCGTTCACCATGCTGTGATAGGAACCCTTGTGTCAGCATGAGGGGTATGCACAAGGATGAGATTACTAGGACTGATGCAGTCAAGTAAAACTTGACTGCACACCAACTCTGAAACAAGCGTGTACTTGATGTTTACTAACAGCCTACATCATTCATGCCAAGGAAACATTGATTTCTCCATGCTCAGCCACTGAAGGCACCTTTTGTGAATGCAGCCGTGAGAGTTTCCTTTCCCCCTTGCTCTAGGTAGAACAGGTAAAAAACAACAGTTTTCAATACACCACTTCAGGTAAAAGCAAATATTTTAACAACTGACTCTTCGTGACAGCGATGAACAGCCCAGGATGCAAACACAAGCAAGGCCTTCTTACCTGCTGATTTAGAAATCCTGCCATCATATCCCTGGCCATGCAGGAGGGCTGCACAACTAAACGGCAACACATGTTTCCATACAGAGGCAGCCAGAAAGAGGATTCCTCTGGGGCAAAGAAAAAGCACAAGACAGACAAACACTCAGTTCTGAACAATTGCCCTAAACATACCGTTTAGCTTTCTACATCTGTTCTTAGATTAAGATCACGAGTGTAAATCAGCATATTTTCGTATTTTATGAGAAGAGATTTAATCCTGTAGGATTAGATGTAAACTGATTTTTAGTCTTCAGGAAGTGTTTTTTAATTGAAAAAAATGAGTAAACTCCAAAATACTTTCAAGTACAAATGGCAATATTGTTCTGCAAAAAAGAGTTGTTCTTACACAAAATGTAGCTCATTTCAGAGCTAGAAACTCCTTGAAAGGTAAGTACACTGGCCCTCCCATCTAGTATGATCCCTGAGCCCATCACTGGCCCTCCCATCTAGTATGATCCCTGAGCCCATCCCACTGTGGCACACAGCTACCTTTATACGTGAGCACTCTGCTTCAGATTGTTTTAATAAGGCTTAGAATTCGTATCTACTTTTGCCTTCAGCACTAGAAGAGCATTTAGGGTTCCAAGGAGTTTCTAATGAATTGGAATCGCTCAGCTCCTCTATGCAATAGGCTCTCTCTTCTGTAATTAGAAGTAGGTAATGCAATGTTCCATTAATGTGACTCTGTCTTTGGTCAAGGTCTAGAAATGCTTGTAATGAACCAAACTATCCAGGTCAAATTTAGTCTGGCTTTTTCACCAGATTAAATTATGTAAATTAATGTTAGAATAAGGAACTTCAAGAAAGAATATAAAGTACTAATAAAGAAAGGCTTACAAATATCAAATATACTCAGAATTATTCATCCAACACTTCAAGAAATAAATGCCCCATAAATCTTCAAATCTGTCGTTATTCAGAATTACTGAAACATGAAGAAGGAAATTCCCTTTTTGAGGTCAAGTTTACCCCAGTAAATGATTCAAGTTCCCAGAAGCAACAGTGAAAGCCCCGGTTGAGTTAACAGTTGGAGGATGGCTTATGGGAGGGGCTATCCTTGCAGAAAATAATGGACCAAGTACCAGAAAGTGAAAATCAGCTGCAGCATAATGAGCCCCCCGGTGCCAGCATGCAGGCTGACTGCTCCCAGCCTGTGCTGCCCCGGGGCTGCAGCACGGGCTGCCAGCACACACATTCCTGTCCCGTGTTAAATCTGGGCCTCAAATCTCACTAAACTGAAGCACGTCTTCTTTCCTTCTGACTGCAGAGGAACAAGCTGCCCTTCATTCCGATGGTTGAGAGAAAGCGGCAACAATTTGTATATACCTACAACTCACATGAGATGGAGATGCAAATGACAGAAGAAACCCCCAAAGGAATTAAATTTTCATCTGGACTTGAAATTTTACTCAACTTATAGTTTATTCAGCTGTGTACAGATGCCTGGTTTAGAGCCGTTAAATATTTTATTAAAGTTGTTCTATATTGAGTATCAAGAAAAATAATCTCTTTAAGCTCCTTAGTTTACAAGAGTTTAATGTAAAATGTTACTGGATTTTATTTCCTTAAATTGATACCATATGTACTTACCATTTCCTGTAACGGTAAGGTTATGGGTCCTGAAATTGTCCTCAGCACTTTCTAGCCCCAAAGTGGTGTATGCTAGCAAGCTGTACTTGGCTCCACTAAATGAGAAAGAAAAGGCACGTTTAGGACATTTCTGCTTCATGTTGCTCGGGCAGTAATTAAAGGGAGTCTAGACATGCCCGAGAGGCCACGTTTGGGTACGAGGAAACACCAAAGAGCAGGGCAGGACCTGTCAGTGACCACAGAAGGCCACCTCCAACCTCTCCCCACACCAGTGCTGTATCTCTGGTTCTCCTTGTGAACAAACACAGTTCCAGGTCTGCTCATCTCCTTCCTAGATCCTCTCCTCCTGCCTCCATGTGTGTACTTCCAGTTCCTCCCACCCCACAACTTCCAGGCCAATGCCATCATTCTTTGCAATCAATGTAATTCTCTCTAATTCTCTTTCTGTTGCCTCCTCTCTGGGACCTGCTGGCCAGGAGACTTCTCATGTGGTCACTGCCTACAAGCTGGGCTTGTGCTTCCCGAAGAGCCAGCAGCAGCCAAACACAGGCATAAAGGCTGTGGATCCAACCCTCCGCACCCCCTGGATGCTCAAAGCACCTCTCTCCTCTAGTCAGACACCAAGTAACTTTCAGTAGTTTTACAGCTCTTATTCCTAGGCCTAAAGCAATTAGATTCGGTAATAGGTTCAAAAATTCCTAAAGTTAATAGAAAAACTGATGACAAACTTTATCTGAAAATACAGGTTAAAAATTAAAAGGCATTATGCTGCTTCTCCATGTTGCCCTGCTCCTTGCTTTGCCTATGCAGACTACATTTTATAAACCAGTTGTTTATATATGTATTGTTAATAGGATCCAATAGATTGATTATTCACAGGCAGAAATCTGTACAGAAATCCTGTGGCCAGTTTTGTAGCAGAAAGAATTTTTTTTCACTTATTGGACTTACAGGTTTCAGAATCTTTTATCTTAGTTTTGTATTTTGCCTAGGGAAAAAAAGCATCACTCTTACAATTCGGCACAGTGCAATTGTGGAATGCAGTTCTTGGAATAAACTGGTATAAATTTAGTACGTTTAACCTTTTCTCTAAAATACTCATCGGACCAAGTAACAGATTTACAGTCCAGCAATGCAGTAAGAATTCCACCTGGCTACTGGCAGTTAGAACAAAGTTCACAAGAAAACAAACTCCTCCAAATCGCTGACTACTCTACCAACAGCATCTAGCACAAGACCCTTAAGATATCTTCAGTAGAACATCAGAAAGCTTAGTGGTATAAAAGCTGAGAAGACACTATTGAACTAAGATCACCAAGAACAGTTTTCCATCTTAGTATTTTTCAAATTTTATTTTTCTTACTAGCAGAGTAGGAACATACAGTTTTCAGACCTTTGGCTCTGCAGATAAACCAGGAGAGTATCTACCTTCCCCTAACCCTACTGAAAGATCAGGAGGAAAAGTAGGAAGTTTGTTATAGTGGAGGTCTGTTCCGTATCTGCCTCCAGGGAACAAAGAGAAAATTAAATACAATATAACATCCTGGGTGAAAAACCACTGCTATGAAGCATTTCAAGAGGGCAATCTGAACAAAAACTCATCAGCATTTGTATATATTCCCTGCTAAACTGTTCCCTAGCAAAAGATTCTCCACTGATTATATTTGACCATGCAGTTAAGCAATGCATTACCATCCTATTTAAACTGTATCAAAGAGTTCAGTTTCTTCTCACAGATAAAACTGCTGTGCTGATTCTAAAGTTACTTTTTTTTTTCTAAAGCATGACTAATTACCACTACAACCTTGCCAAAAAAAATAGCTACTTCACTTTTAAAGTATGCTTCACAGTAACATTTTCATTCTAAAATACAAGTCAATCCTTTCAGGCAGCTGCAAAATAATTTAGGAAAGTTTTATCTACAGATATTTTTCAGATTTAACTGGCTAATCAGGATTGTTGAGCTGTTTTTCCTTTGCATTTCTGAGAATTAGCTAACTGCCTTAAATGGCAGTTTCTTTGTATAACAAAGAATAATCTGCCTGCTGCATCTCATTCAGTACTTTGCATATGTATAGTATTTTTCCATGTAACAACTTCATTTAAAAAAACACAACCAGCTCATCTCCACAACATGCCTGTGGCAAAGGCTCATTGTTAAATCTGTTTACTGATCAAAAGACAGAGGCACTGAAGTTCCCAGATCTGGGTGTGGGAAGGTGTAACTATAACACTCTATCTGCCTGTGTTAATTAAGACAACTTCAATTCCAGAATCTGTTCCTGAATATGTTAGAAATCCCAATCTTAGTCATTCAATGTGAGTGAAGGAGTGAGTGGAAGACTTGTGAGGTTAAAAAAAAAAAACAAACCCAATATGCTCACCTTTCAATCAGATCTTAAATAATAGACAGTAAAACCAAATAAAACCTTCAGGTGCTAACAAGAACCCAAGCATAAAAGTGAGGCCACCAGATTGGACTGTGTACTCCCAGCAAAATATCACTGGGGGTTTGCCAAATCAAACACAGGACGAGGAAGCTGCTGCACCTTCAGCCCAGTGCAGGACAGTAATACATCAAACAACCACCAGGGCATGTGAGGGCCAGTTCTGCAAAGGAATAAACAGGCACTTGAGGGAGGTTCTGCAGTGATTTATCTGAAGAGCAACCTGGTTGCACTGGAATTTAACAGTAAAACTGCACTGAAAATTTTTTCTTCTGTGAAAAATGTAAAAAAAAAAAAGAGAAAAATAATATTTAAGCTAGAATCGAAAAACTAAGCAGGCAAAAGACAAATAGAAACTAAATGAGGGATAATTGAGAGAGAATATCAGTATATTTCAAATTAACCAACTTAAGCAACTGATCAAGCCCTTTGTCACTAAACTTTTTCAAGATGTTCCAAGACTGACAGTTTCTTCACTAACTAGAGAGATTTCTAAGCCAAGACGTTTGAAACAGAGGGATCACAGGGTTTTTGGAAAATGGAGAATTTCACTCGTGTGCACTGAAAAGGCTTGTACAAATGAAATCTACAGAGAAAAGGTGTTCGCATAACATAAGAAGTTCACTTTTTTGTTGCAGTTTAATTTCCCCTGCTGGACTGGTAAAACTCTCTGGGAATACTTGAAAAATCTCTTGTAATCTTGCAGTCTCTTCCCTTTTATAAGGGCTACATACCAAGGTCTAATATAAATCCCTGGGGTAACCTATAAAAAAATCGACAACTTATTTTCTGCCTATAATAACCCATTTCTTTCCAAACAACTCTTTTAATCACCCAGCAGTGCCATCATTTAACACTTCATTGTTCATTTAATTGAGTTAAAAAAGTAACAGTCACTGTGAGATGATTATCTACAGAAGAAACAACAAACTTCCAAGATGGAGGGAAGGAAAATTCAATAGAGAAACCAAAAGCAAAACCCAGGGGAGGAGGCAGCTGTTTAAACAGCCTACTGGTGCTTCTTCCTCAAAAGACAGGCACTCTGTATTGAAGCAGAGAGGTTCGATCTGATTCCAACTGTGTCTGATGAGACTGTCTCATGGCCCAGGTGAAGCTGGTGGAAAGCACAGCCACCTGACACGATGCAGATTGAAAAATAAGTTGCCATTAGCTGGAATGCACTGGAAAGTTGGTGATAAAATTTGTTTTGCTCTGTGGATAAGATCTCTTGGATGTCTATTTTTGAGACAAACAGTAAAATCCGTTTCCAGTTATATCAGTTCAACAAAGATCGAATATGCTTGAATGTTTCCTTTTAAAATCCCAGCAAATAGATAGATGAAGCTAGACTAATACTAGACTCAATACCTAGCAAGAATCAAGCATTGATTCTTTACTGTCAGCTGCCAAAAAAAGGAATTCCTTGAAAAAATCACTTTCTAAAAAATATAAATAAATAAAATAAACCAAGGCTATTAATATTGCAAATTAGGTATTTGGCCTGCTAAAATCCCAATGAAATTAAAGCAGCTGGAAAATATTAGTAGGCAGTTAATTTTTAAAAGGAAACGGGTAAATTATTGGGAAAGGAACTTATGCCTATGAAGACTGAAAACCAGTAAGTAATTTTAAAAGTCAATTCAGAAATCTCCTGTTAAGCAGCCTGTAACCATAAAGTGCCTTTGGCAGTGCAGAGTTTTACTGAAAAGCTGGCAAGTGGAATTAGGGAAGAGGGTACAGGAGTGGTTTCTCCTGCCTACACACACCTTTTCCTATTTCACACAACTTGTAACTTTTACACATATCTATCTGTCAAGTACGAGCAACACTGGCTAGGTGCAAAAATACTATGGGGCAAGAAGTAACCAGGGAAGGGGGAAGGAGGAGAGGTAGATGCACAGAGAGACACAGACCGAACAAGCTCGACTTCCTCTAGAGATCAAACTAAAAATATTATGGAGTTTGCAAAGAACAGTGGACTTCCCAGCTGCTTGGCTGTGGAGCACAAAGATAAAGGCTGCTTGTGTGTTTCAAGATCAGAACCAGGCCCCAAGGCTCCGCGACATGGTTGGAATTCACACCTACTTTCTCATTTCCTATTAAAAATGTAAATTTTTTTCACGTGGGCAAGCAGAGAAAAAAACAGCTTCTTGGCAGTTTGCCAAAAATTAACAATTATATTCGGCCCATTTCTATTTCAAAAGCTCTAAAACCAGAACAGCAATATATGTGGCTTACTGAATGACTGGGTCAGCAGGCAAAAGGGGTTCAGTGCTGTCTTCCTCCAGCGCTGCTTTCAGTTTCTTCCCTGTGGCTTTGCTGAGGGACGTTTTAAGTTTCTTTGCCAGTTTCTTAGGAGTGTTTGTTATACATAAAGACTCCTCTGTACAGCAGCTATACACTTCAACCTTCACCTGGAAATCTGGGCTTGCTTCATCACTGAAGTGGGGGAGGAGAAAATTTCAGAGCGTTTGTTAACAAACTGTGTAGGGAGCCAAGGAATGCTGCTGCTCCTTCACCGATTAAATAATGTATTTCTAATCAAGGGAAGCAATGACATCAAATTCAGGCACAGATATACATTTATATGGAATTAAGGACTAGAGTACACAGCAGTAGCATAGCATTGGGGTCATGAGATGGATAATTGCACCATAAACAATTACAAACAGGAAATTCAACGTTTAGGTTAAAAATGGAAAAAAACACCCACGTTATGGAAATACACAGGCAAGACATTCAAACACACTTAAATCTGCCCTCTACTGTTACACAAAAATCACATGATTGAAAACCTATCCCTGCCTGTGGTCCTAAATCAGACTGAACTGTAAAGACACTGTAGCTGCACTCCATCTCCTTCAAATTATTGAAAAAAAAAAAGCTATCTAATAAAATCTGTCATTTACAACTTAACTACCTACTGCTGCATCCTCTGGCCCACAGCCTCTCTCAGTTTTCAGTTCTACTGATTCTCTTGTTCTCAAGTTTAGTCATCAAGCCAGAAGCCTAACCTCATCTTTCAGATACAAATCATGTCATTACACACATGCCATAATGAGATAATTCCCAAAGCTTTTATATCAAGTCTTTCTATGCCTTGTGGGATACAAGACAAGTTAGGGTGCCTTTTCTGCTTTTGTTGCAGTGTTTCACAGAAAATTGTAATGGTCAAGTCTCATAACTTTGAAGGAGCAGACTTAAATCTTTGTCCACATTCTTAACTTGAACGGGTGCTCAAGAGAGTCTAAAATTTGATTTAAACTCAGTTTTCAGGATCTTGATTTAAAGTTTTTGGTAGTTCTAGTCTTCCAGTCAGAAGTTCCTCAGTTCCTCCTCCTTTCCTCAGGAGGCAGACTCTAAATGGTTGATATAAAAGATAAAGGCAGGGAGTGGAGTCCAGCACACGCTCAGGTAGGTGTAACAGACATGAGGAAAGAGACTGTAACCTGCTGGACAGGATAACTATGAAACACTGGGTCCAACATTTACACCTATATTGTCATAATGCTTTCAGGTTTTAGCATGAATTTGATGCTGTCCTTGAGATGTAAGTTTGTTTATCTCTTTATATAAAGAAAAATGCTTCAACGGGGCAAAAAAGAAAAGATGTACAGCTGAACTGGCACATCTACAGTTGTCAGCATTTTGTGCACAAAACCCAGCCTTCCAGAGATGGAGATCCTCCACCCACTAAAATGAACAGAGCCTCCACTGATTCCTTTGCCCAGAGCAAAACCTAGTGGGCCTCAGCCAATCTTATTCATAATCACATCCACCTGCAAAAGAAAACAGCAATATTTGTTCTTCATTCAACCGAAGTGAATGATACTCACAATATGGTTACATTTTCAAAACAGATATCTGTTATTGCTTCATCCACAATAGTCACCTCAGTATCAAAAACCTCAGCTCCCATTCTGAACAAACAAAACACTGCAAAGCGCTGTGATTCTGGAGAGTCAGAGAAAAAAGCTTTTATTAACCACACTGCACGTCACAATACTGAACACTGCCAGTAAACAGAACTGTACAAAATGATCATTTAGACCTCTAAGGAATTGCCCTCAAATTCTCCCCACTAGAAATTTTCATCATAGGATTTTAATGATACCAAAGCTGCTGTATAGGTAGAACAACACACACAAAGGGAAAAATTGCCTACCTTTATTAGGAGAAAAAAAAAAAAGTTGAGTAATCAGGTATAGTGTCTGCTAGCAACTTCAAAAACATTAGTAAAAATGTCACTTTGTTTAGCAAAATTGACTTTACGCAAAAAAACCCCATTTGATCCAAAGTCTGTACCATTTTATGAACGTGCTACATAGGATTAGACTATTTTGCCATGCTTTGCATCTCTGACCCTATTGAAAATCAAAGTGAAATCAATGCCAGGTGACAGCTGGAACAGATTTAGGATTAATCTCCATGACACAGCAAAATGCATGTACTTGAAGGCTATCCAATAATACCCTCAACACCAACAGTCAACTTTCATTGAAATTTCTCATTGGAAACAGCCTCCAATATACTCTCCCAAGTGCAGACAAGACATGGAACAATGTGTTTAATCAGAAGTTTCGCAGTTAACCATTTAATACAACATTTTTCTGTTGCTTCCCCTGGAATTCTTCCTCGGGTGGACTCTTTAGAGAGTAGGGTTTAAACACAGAATCACAGGACTTTGAACTAACTCAGCTTGCCACAAACAGCAACTTTGAATTGCAAGCATTTACACAGCAAAGAGTAAAATATGGATCACTGAAAGGTCAACAAAGGGGTTGAAATGAGTATGAACTTCCTCATTCAGTTTAAATTTACAGGCATAAGGGGTTGCTTATCAGAGTAACTCATTACATCTTACATACTTTCTTTTTTGCTGAAGTGGTCAGAGCCTTTCCACATTAATGGTATTCGAATGTCTAAAGGGGGGAAAAAAGAAGGAAGGGCGATTAAGTTACAGTCAATATTGTAGATGTGATCAAAACAAATTGCGAAAAGTGTGTTGTTTCTTTTTCTGATGTTATGGTGGTAATAGGGCCTTCCACCCAAAGAACAGCATACCTATTCCAAGTTTATTATCCACATCAAAAGAAAATGCAATAATTAGTTCAACTTGAAGTGTCGTTTCTGTTTGGAAATTATGCTAGAATAAAGAATATTTTAAATCTCATTTGAAAGTACCTGAAATAACATTTCAGAGAAGCTGTGTAACATAGTTCTGAGAGGTATTCTCTGAGCCCATTATTATGCATAATGTAAACCAAAATCCTGCTTGCCTTGTGCTGAAAGCCACTCATCCCAATGCAAGAGGAAAATATTTCTGTTTTAATGAAAAGACTGGGATACGTATACTGCAAACACTTCAGTCTTGTTTTGCTAACCACAGAGAAAATACCACTTGTAATCACAGTCCCAGTGAGAATTGCCTTAGTCAGCATAAAAATTTTAGAAATCTTTTTTTCTTTTAACCCAAAAATATCCTTCTACTTCAGAACCATCATAGAGAGGCAATTACATTATTTCAAATCATGCCCATCGTTTTAATATTAAGAAAGTATTTTCTTCACTAAATTTTCCAATTTGTCTATTAAACTCAACATAGTACTAAGTGACATTTTCCTCCAGCTTTGAGGACTCAGGTTAGGACATAATGTTTTTTCTTAGTCCTCTGTCAAAAGACAAATGCTGTGAGGGCTTTATAAATCCAAACCTGGTTTCTGAAGCACAAGGGTGCTGCTTAAAATATATGCAATATATTAAGTGACACATGATGGCAGCAGCAAACAGCATGAGCTCAGTTGTCTAGTGACAAAAATCTTCAATATCGTTATAAAGAAGCATTGTGGACTCCAGTGTTGTCTTCATGAGGCTGATGGAAAAATCCACATTCATTATGCTAAGATGCAAAATGGTGCCAGTATGTTGGCATCAGATTGTCATGTATTCCTACAGGGGTTTACCCACGAGACTTGTTGACTTAAGTGTTGACTTAAAGTTAAGTCACTCTGCCTCAGAAGTTAAATGAAAAATTCAAATTTCAGTTAATTTTTATTATGAGACATCCTATTATAAAAGCTATTTCAATACTGAAACTTTCAAATTGATCTATTTTTAAGTGTTCATGAAAACAACTGAACTTTCAAGTGAAAGTGCCGCATACAGCTTTAGACTTCTAACTTCCTAAAAATCAATACATCACCATGTTCTGAAACTGCCTCTCACTTCTCAAGATGCATTTGCATAGCAAGCATTTCTAAAAATAGGGGGTTTTACATAAAGAGAAATAGTTTCATTAAAATTATTACAGAAGTCTCTCTCAAATTTTTAAAAGATATATATATTCATCTGCTCAGAGCCAAAGCACAGAACATTTCTTTCCTAAAATACAAAGGTCTCAAATCTACATCCACATGTGAAAACAGTTACAAATAAAAGCTTTTTCTATCTTTAATCATAGCAATCTGAATGACAATTTTAATGTGCTCAATAGACCTTGTTAGCAATTAGAGTACTAGATTAAAGATTACTTCTGTATGCCACTTTCAATACCTTGCTAGCTGAAAAATTTACACATCGGTCAGAAAATCACCAGGGTATAGACAATCAATCCTGGAACAAGTTTAACATGATACTTGTAAATCAGCTTTCAATTCATTCCTGGACTGAAAGAGCTGTCATTTATCAAAAACAAAGATCAATTTTCACACACCTTAATTTCAGTCACCATTAGCTGTAAATCTGTGGATGGAAACTGGATACATTCAAAAACTACAATTAATCAAATTTAAACCCAACGATCCCTTCATAAAATTACTTTAAATTATGATTGTGCTTTTTGATCAACATTTGATGTAGAGTCTTCTGCCAAAAAAGAAATGGATTGGTATAATAACATAAATTACATAATTTATTCAAAAATATGAGGGATAAGTAAAAATTATGGAAGTATGAAAAACTGTGGATTAAGGAATGCAATTCCCACACAGTATCTGACATAGCTGCTTTCTTTAGGAGCATATTCCTCAGTAGTCCTGCATAGCTCTTCCCCAACTTTTGCAGTTGGTCATGACTGCCCTATTCTTTTGATAACTGTCCTCTGGCATATACTAACTATATAGCACTCTAATAAATTTATAAATCGATGGATTACTGAGGGTAGAAAATCAGGAGGTAATAACAGGTGACCTATAGAACGAACAAATCAGCAGAGGCCAAAACCAACATTTACGCTTTTCTGCTGTAGACTGGACCTGGCCAGGCTTCCTGACACCTGAAGAGGGGCGAGGCAGGGCAGCACCCAGCCCTGCCAGGCTGGACTGCACAGTGAGGCTGGTGCTTCCTCCTCCTCCTCCTCCCCTCGATCTGTGCCACACTTCTGAGGATATAACCTGCAGTTTTGAGAGCCACTGTGTTGGTAACAGGGCAGAATCATTGACAGACAGCACCAAATCCAAAGTAGTGTGTTTCACCCTTCCATGGTCTTATTCCAGCCAAAGAAACAAGCTCAATCTTTCATATCCTGAGCAAGTTTTCATACTAAAAACAGAGTTCTTAAAAAATTCTGATTTCCTGAAGATAGCAGACGGGTATTACATGACCCTAAAGTCTTCACTGCAGATAGCTCTCCAAATCTGAAAAAAGGTGCAACCACAGCACAGACAGGCAAACAGATGCTTTCATCCAACTACCATAAGGAGGAAAGACAGATCCACATTCCGCAAACAGCTGTGCTGGCAAAAAAACATTATTGAACCATGTGCTCATCACTCTTGTCTACTAGAAGTTACCTTGCTTAAAGATATATCAAAACATGCAGAATTAACTGAAACAATTTCAGCAGTGAGCTGTTCTACACTATTTTATTCTTAATGAAGCAGGTCAGGCAGCACAAACAGATCTGTTAGCAAAGCTGGCAGAACAGCCACAGGACTGCTGAATGTAGTGACATGCACTATTGTCACAGGCAAACAAAACAATCAATCCACAGTGCTGAAGTTTGAGAAGGGGCTAGAAAACAGCCCACTAGGAATGGCTGCTAAACCTCCTTGTTACTAACCTGCATTGAAGCCATACCACTACACCTTTGCTGCAGTAACATTATCTGCATTGCCTAAATAACATTTGCATACTAGTTATAATTCTGCTCTCAATTTGTTAGATGTGCCCTATGCTAGCACTTCAAAGTCTGCCGTAGTGGGGAGAAAAAAGTTTTCAGCACACCCAAACTTATTTAGCTTCGAAATGCATTCAGGGTTTAGTGGCAAAGAGAAAAGAAGTATTTCCCTCTGTGGAATGCCCTGTGAATAAAATGGAAATAGAAGGTAGCATCTTCAAAAGCCCATGTGTAACTTAAGCACAAGTCCCCTTGCAGCATTAGAGGATTGATACCTCTGAACCACATCCACACTTTAAAAAGACAATCTTTTTTGTATGTGTTGTATTACAAGACACTGTCCAGGTAATTAGCTCTACAATTAAGTGACTACCTGGCCTCTTACCTGATATAGCAACCTTTGCTCTGCATGCCATCCGGTCTTTTGTCTCACTTTCTGAAGACCTCAAAAAAGAAGAAAAGAAAAAAGATATTTGAGACCTGTGCATTTAGATATCTAAAATTCAACCCTTTAAACACTAAGAAGTGTCAGGATTTTCATATTATAGCTCATTTCAAATGCTTCTCTTTAAAGTTAATTTTGGTATCTCTGGTTTAAGATATGAGTCATTAATTTCTTAAACATAATCTGGAAGGAAGGTACACCACCATTTTTTAAAATTGCCTAGAAGAATTTATTCTGAAGCATATGTAACCTGAGTATTAAAAGACAACTAGACTCATCTTCCTTGTCTTTTCCAGCTGCAACAGGATCCAATACATTATCAATTTTTCCCTTCTGTACACATCAATGAAGATGCAACTTAATTTATTAGTTCTATTATTGTTTAAAGAATTGCCTCCTCCTCTATTAATGAAATGAAAATTTCTAGCTGCTACCAGTATCATGACTTCCAGAGGCGGTTAGAATATCTTTAGAACTCACAGACCACAGACCCTAGAAAATCTTAGAATTTTCTCTCTCTGCCACAATTAAGCCTTAAACAAATTCCAGTCTGAAGCAAATATCAAAAGAAAAGAACTCCAAATGGACTATCAACTACCAAAGTCACAATTTAAATGATAGAGAAATAACTGTGTGGCGTGTATCTCTTCTAATGACCTCCGCAGACATCTCCAGGGCCCTGAAGACAGAAATCCAAGCAATGCATGGCAGTCACAAATCCCGTACACAATACATGTTCAGATACGTGTCCAAACATCCCTGCCCTGCTCTGGACATGGGCCATCACCATTCTGTGTTCACTGACATCAAAGACAGGAGTGGAGTAAATCAGCACATGCACACACTTGTTACTATTCCACCACTAAAAACATAAATAAAAGATGAATCACTACACAATTCCTTATTTCATTAGGAAAAAACAATACAAATGCAGTAATTACAGAATACCACACATATAATATGCTATATATTTCAAAATCAGCTTCAGAATAGTGGACAGAAAATGCTGTTCTTTCCCCTAACATATTTCTCCTCTAAGGCAACATTTCTGAAACCAAAAAGTAGTGGAACTGCTCCTACAGATACAATTAACTGGAGCCAAGCACGTACTCCAAGAGTTTCTATGCTAAACTGCAACATAATAATACTTCATTAAATTACTCACCTGAAAGCAATAGCGTCTCTGCGCCACGATTCTCAACATTGCAGCCCAAACAAATTCCATTTAGACCAGAAATTTGTAACACTTTTCAAATAAAACACACATACTTTAGCTCCTTCAAGAGTGAAGACTATTTTCTGCTACTTTTCTTGCCACTGAGTGTTCCCATTTATCACTTCGCTGTAGTTTACACAAGTGGCCAGCAGAGGGTACCAATTAACCATGATGAGGCTATTATTAAAGGACCCTTGATAACAATAGAAAGAATGAAAGATACAAATAGCTGTATTCTGACTTGGATAGCTTTGCTTTGTCCCATCAGACTTGGCTAGGTACCTTTCTGTATGCTAAGAGTAATTAAGAAAATATGTCCATTGTGTTACTTGATACTAAATTAGAGTTTCGTGTCAAAAATAAAATCTACCCAGGAAAATGTGACTTGATGAGAATGGAATTTTCTAAAGCAAAAAGAAGATAATGGAATTATTTTATAAAGTAATGCTTTAAGGCAGCAGCAATTTATGTTTAAGAGATAAGGAAGGATTTAAATCCACGTTCCTATACAGACTGCTCAAAATTCACATCATAAACCCCTGCTTCACCCTGCTCCCTGCGAATTGGGGCTGATACTCACTGCTGCTCGGTCCTGCCCGGGCTGGGCCCCTGCTCTCGGCCCTGCAGCTCTGCCCGGTAGGCCCGGATGCGAGCGTTGCAAACCATCAGGTCCTTGAGGGCGCGCAGCCGCTGCTCCCTCTGCGTGCTCGCTGCCAGCAGCCTGCAGATGCCTTCTCGCATGCGGACCTCAAAGCTCAGCTTCTCCTGGGTGTCGCATTCCTAAATGTGCAAAAAAACCCCAAAGGATTAAGTGAGAAACCAACTAACAGCGTTTTCTCGATTTTTTACATTCTCCAGTTGGGAGATGTTGGAGTCCAGGGCATGTGGAAAACCCCTGGATCTGCCCTGGGGGGTTCGAGACCCTGGCTGGGACCCCAGGAAAGCGCTGCCTTTGACTTTAGTCCACGGGAAAAACTTCCAACACACAGAGATGAATTGAAAACAACAAAGATTTAAAATAAATAGTAGTTTAGTTTATCACAGGGTGAAAATCGGTAGTTTTGGGTTTTTAGCATGGAAGTAGATCAGAGCAAGATGGGGAATTTTAGGTGTTGTCTCATGTTCTTCATCTACTCCATTTTCTGCTGTGACGGTGGCACAGAGACATTGGTAGAATGGATTTGATGTAGAAATTCTGTGTCTAGAATAGGTAGTAGTTATTGGTACAAAACTGTAAATATAGTACCCTTTAAGAGTTAATTGGGTTAGAAACCTTTAAAACTACCTTGGACCCTCTGTCCGTGTTCCTGTAGCTGCATTTCCTTCAGTGCACTGAGACTGCTGGAAGGCCTTGAGGTAAGAAATGGAATAAACACCTTTGAAGACCGAGCCACAGGTTCCATCTCATCTTTCAACCCTGGTATAGGACTTTGAAAACAGAACACCCCTAATTAGGGGGTTGGCAGGGTCAAAATCCCATCAGGGATAGAGAACTCTAGGTTTTAATTATGCATAGCTATTGCAATGGTTACTGAATGTAGAATGGTAATTCTCTCTTCAGGAGCAGATGAGTAAAACATGGGACAAACCAGATTTACTATATCTATTATACATGCAAATTCCAAACCAAGATTAACTCACTGTACCATCTGAAAGTTACTAAAAATTTATATTGCCTCCATGTGTCATTCATAGAATAGTAACATATGGCCCTAGAGAGGGCTAACTGAACAAAACTTATAAATTAACAACCCACTTTTCACAGTGACCCCTACTAAAATACACTTTAAACAGAAGAAAATGTCTGAAATATTTTAAATTAAAAACTCCATCTCATTACCTCTTTGTCTGTCTTTGAAAAAAAGTGAGGAAAATCTGTTATTTTCACTTACGGTTGATAAGACATTCAGGTAACAGCAGAACAAAA
>WBMY01004192.1:162509-179072 GCA_013397315.1 Donacobius atricapilla | reverse complement strand
AAAACCAAAAAACCAACCAAACAAAAAAACCACCCCTGAGACTTATCCCTATACATACTCAACTGCATCAGGCCATGAACTGAAAAGTCAAACAGCTGTGGTGGCTGCAAGACTCAATAGGCATCATGTCAGCCACACTTTTCATTCAAACTATAAAGAAAACTAAACACGGCTGGCAAGTCACTAGAATTCACCATTGCTGTATTTTGAAGGAGTGGGATTTTTTTAAGGTTTTATAAAAACCACTGGGAAGTCAACTTTTTCCTGCCTACTTTCACAGAAAACATTTATGAATGTGCATTATTCCTCACTTGTGACCTCAAAGAGGTCAATCCACACCTGGCCAGAAGATAATTAGGGTGAAGGAGCACAGACTTGTTTGCTGTCTCCCAAAGGCCCGCAGGATGCCACTGATGGTTGATACACATTACCTTGTTATGGGGCCATCCCTGGCCAAACCAACTGTTTCTGATATGTGAAGAACAGAGTGAATACAAAATGTTGTCATGGTATTACAGGGTTGCATTGCAAATACTCTGCAGGTCAGTGAAGAGTGACTCTGTCTCATTACTAAAGAGTGTCCCAAGTACCTCTGGAATTAACAAGTTCATGGTGGGTGGGTGGTAAATCGCTCCCAAAGCTCACATCAGAGCTATTTTCCATAGAAGTTCTGCTGGTATTCTCTACAGCTGATCAGTTGATGTATGAAAGCCTGGGACCCTGTATGGCACCATGGACTATCCCATTTTTAACCCCCACAGGTTTGCTTTTCGAAGTTTCAATCACAGCTAGAAGAGGATAAAGCAGGGCAACAACACCTCTGCATTCTCAGCACCTTCGTCTTTATTCACACTTTTTCTAAGGACTCATCCCAGAAAAGAAAACAAACAACAACAAAAAAAGGAGAGCACTAAACAGCTTTCATCCATCTTCTTTTCTTCTGAGTCAAATCTTACATGGCTTTGAAAAGCTAAGCAAGGCCCACACCTGTCCCTAAGAAATAATGACTTATTCTCTGAGCCTACACTAATAAATCAGCTGCTACAAAGCTCCAAAGCATGACATCCTACTTCCTCCTAATAATTCCCAAGACAGCAGGCCTGTGCGCTGCCCAGGCTCCTCTCCACATCTATCACCTGCTACAGAACTACAGCGAGGAAATAAATACTCCTGTTTGAGGCATCTGCATGTATCCATACTGGGGCTTTCAAGAACTACACAAAGCATTCAGTCCACACCACATCTCAGCCATCTCACATAAAATATTCTGGACCAACAATAAATGGCTGTTGGACCATAACTTAAATAACCACACCACATAAATCTCATCTGAAGGAAGGACTTAGCAGCCTGATTTGGGAACGTATGAAGTTCTTTATGCCTACCAAAAGAGACTGGTCAGCTTTTCTCCCCCTACCCCCATTCTATCTAAAAATGCAGGCACACCATCTGGACTTGGAGGAATGACACAGCACTGTTTTGCCATATGCTGTCTACTGATGCACCGTTTCCCTTGTGGGGTCCATCCTTCCCGCACCAGTGGCAGCACAATCCAGATGAGATTATAAAGAGCTGCCGGGATTTTCGGTCCCACACTCAGGAACTACCCAAGCAACACTTCCAAAAAGTGTCTTTGTATTCCCCACCTAAGTATACCTAGCATAAGAAATTTCAAGCATTTCTAGAATTACACAGGTAACGCAGTCACAGAACAAAGAAAAATAACAACAGCAGCTGAGAAAAATTATATGGATACTGCTGAGGGTAGGACAGGTAGAAATTTTAGTTCATTTAATTGGTAACTTCATCACAGGTTTTCAGAACCTTATTCCAAGATACACACACTTCAGATTTACTGCACAGTGGTTTACATCTAAACCCTATTAATATATCTATTTAAGGTAAGCAAGCAGCCAGGCAGTGGGTAACTCTTCAAAAACAGGAGCTAGGAAGTCAAGACACCAGCTTGGGCATTTTCTAGCTAGGGACAGAAATGAGCGCTTGCTGTAATAGACAGCCCCAGTTTCACAGACACCCCCGAGTTCAACTTCTTTGGGTTTTTAACCAAGTCGAGGTGTAAAAAAAACCCCTCAGGAATCGGAAAACCCGTGGCCGAGAGTTTAAAGAGGTGCAAGGGAGCAGCTGCGAGAGGCTGCGGAGGGGAGGGTGAGCGCGGGGCCCAGGCCCAGAGCAGCAACTNCGGGCTCGGCCCCGGGCCCGGCCCCACCCGCGGGACAGCGGCCGGTCGGTGCCGGCCGGCTGCTGCTGCCCCCGCCGCGTTCAGCCGCAAAAGCGAGTGCCAGCAATAAAGGCCAGCACTGTACCTCTCTTGGCTTCCTTCTCCCTCGGTCATTTACTTTCCCGAAACAGGCCGGCGCCGCCTCTCTCCGGTGAGGGCTCTCACGGGCAGCGCAGGGAGCGGCTCAGGGCCGCTCGGCGCGCAACCACTGATGCTCAAAGCACGCCGTGAATTCTCAACCGTGTTCTTGGGTTCCTGCAGTTCATCTCATTATGCGCCTTTAATACGATGGTACTTCAGTAGCTGCACTAGTAGCACGTACTGTGAAAAGTATACTGTTATATACTGAGTAAAAGTGCATTAATTATTCACTAGATTGACTGGAGAGGAATGGCAGTCCTCTCACTCTCTCTTCTGCTGCCAGTTTTACAGCTCCGTTTGTCTTCGGCAGATGAGACAAATGTGCTAAATAGTGTCTCCCATCCATTCCTCATCCCTGATTTCTTGGCTTTCCTCTCTTGGCACGTGGTGGTCAGAAGCACAGATCCTCATTGCTTCGCACAGGGTTGTCGACATTTGCGGGAAGTAAAATGTGCTGGAATGAGTGAGATATACAGTGTTGCTAACAGCTTTCTACAGAAGACAGAAGTCTCCAGGCTAACATATGCTTATTTAAAATATAAGAAAATGCAGTTAGAAGGGAAAATTTTTAAAGCCTCATTGCTTCATCAGGATTTCACATGGGTGTTCAGCAGTTCAGCTGGACCCCTGGCATTTACCATTGAGGCACAAATACAGCGGGCTAGCCTTGAAGGAAAATCATGAACTTCTGGACCAAGGTGTGTGTTCCTTGGTGCAAGGCAGAGGACACGATCTCTACTTCCCTCCGGAGGGCTTGTCTCACCTGGAGGCAGAGATGGCAGAGGCAGCTGTTCAGGAGTTCCTGTCTCCATCTTGGGCCATGTTTCTTAGGGCAAGGAGAAGCATTCAGATATTCATTAAATGCCTTCATGCCATCCTGAAGTCCTGTGCATACCACTGGCAGGGCACATGCCACAGCTGGGAAGCCCTACCCTGTTGAGTACAGGTAAACCCTTAAAAAATGAGGGCCTTGTTACCCTTGTAAAGTCATGGCTCAGGCCTGTGACTTCAGCTAAGTAGAAAAGGACTATGGGAAAGTGACTCAGCTGAATTAGAGGTAGGAAAACAAATTATATAACCATTACATGTTCACATTGTGGTTTATGGTGGTTGGTTGAATTACACTGGTTGTGCTTAATTGGACTCTAACTGATTACGGCCTAACTGCTTTATACGGCCTGGGTTTTGCAATAAAGGGCTCTCTCTTCCACCTGCCTGGGGAGTCTGCGTCACCCTGCTTCATAACACTACCCCAGGTTATATATTTATGGATGCTATATTTTTTCCTGTTGTTTAGATACTCCCTCCTGTTCTTTACGTACTGTGACTTTCCCAAGAGAAGTCTTTGTCCAGTTTGTTCAGTGGAGAAATCCCATCGGGGAGCCAAAAGGCTTTCACTTAATCAAGGTATGATACTTAGATCTGCATATGAACAGCCAATATATCTAAGTGGGCTTGAGAGAGGTTGAAATGAAAGTCTCCACCTGATCCTGGCACTTCATGCACCCAGGATAAGCATTGGATTCCTGTCTCTGCTGCAGAGTTCAGGATTTTGGATATAGCAAAAGCAATCCACCAAATGAGGGGAGAACATGAGATGACAAATCAGAATGCCCTTTTGCTTTACAGTATGGCATATCTCTTAAAGTGGGGTCTGGCCTCTCCTGAATCAGTTAGGGATGGGATCTGAGCCTCAAAAATCTAC
Organism: Donacobius atricapilla; assembly: GCA_013397315.1. Classification (NCBI taxonomy): domain Eukaryota; kingdom Metazoa; phylum Chordata; class Aves; order Passeriformes; family Mimidae; genus Donacobius; species Donacobius atricapilla. Next base: position 174,987 of record WBMY01004192.1, on the reverse strand, counting down.
AGGTAATTTTCTAGGCTACAGAAGAAAACTAGAAACAGTAGCATGGAGTGGAATTGAACCAAACAGGTGAAATTCTCATGTTAACTGAACTGTATTATCATTGACTTTTTGCTTGACCAAAGTTGAGTGAGGCTACAGCCTTGACTGAATGGCTGAAACTCTTTGATGAGTTTGATGTAAACTGTGGGAGCAGCTGGAAATAATAACCTTACTGCGCAGGTAAAGAAGGAATTAATTACTGTAACTCTGCCTTGCCAAAATCCGTTCACCAACTCACCAAATAGTGCACTACCATGGAAAATAACACGACCTGTGGAAAAAACACACTGAAACACTTCCTATCCAGCATCATCCCAAGCAGTTTGGGTTAGACTCTAGAACAAACCCACTGGTTCAATCTTTGCAGAAGCACTGTCTCCAAGACTCCTGAGAACAGCTCTCAGGAATGCACCAACAGGGTTTTGTCAAAAGCCAAGATGACTACATGGATACAATAAAAATCACTGCAAAAGGACAAATGATGCCCTAAATTATTTCAGGCAATCAGCATCTCTAAAACCATTTTTGCTCGTGGTGTAGACAGCTACCAGGAATCTGTGGCAGTTGTCCAAGAATTTTAGATGCTAATTAGCATCGTTTTGCAGTACAGTCTGTTCAGCAAATCTGAGTCTTAATAAAGTCCCAAAATGTGACTGGTAGTAGCATAAAGAGCCCGTGCCTGCAGCCCCTACATGCTCCTACTGACGTTGACTTGAGTTGGAGCCCTTAAGAAATCAGTGGCAGTTAAATGTGTAGGACTCAGCCCTAAGGAACATGAATAGAATCTTGTCAAGCTCAGTGCATACCTGCTCTTCAGCTAGTTCAAATGTCCAGTTTTCCAGTACATTAGGAACATGTTTCTGCAAAGTCTGGCCTCTCACATTGTTGCACCTGCTTCTGCTTTGGTTCTCTGTTGCATTCACTTTCCAGAGATGCTAGGTTTTTTCATGATAAAATCAGGCTTCATAATTCAGTGGATCTGTCAGATGCTTAATTCAAAAATTAAACGTTTCGCCAAACTTCTAGTATTCGCTTTTAAGGGAACGTGAGACTGAGGCTTTAAAAGGCATTTCTACAGGTTTAGAATGAGGTGAGATGTTCTTTCCACACTTCATGTCTAGCTCCAACAAAGCTCTCCTGCTGCTGTTACAGCACACAAACTAACTTGAAATGAAGAAGGCTTTATGCCATCTACATCATCCAGAGATTTGGGATTCAGCTAGTATCTAACTATTCTGCTTGCTCCCTAACTGAAGAGTAAATGCAGCAGACAGCAACCAAAAAATGAAGCATTGTAACCATGTTTTTTCTCCAGACAAACCTCCACTGAATGGCAGAGACACTCAAGGCACAACCTACAAAACAAGGAAAATCCTGCACTGTCACTGCTGCTAATGCAGAGAAGTCAGAAGGGAGTAGGGTGAACTAAACAGGGGATCTATATCCTGCCTTGTGAGGCTTCTAAAGTGAAACCTTTTTTTCAGATGAATCATACCTTCCTTTTATTTGCCATTTGATTTGCATTGCAAAGCATTTGGCTTCCTTCTAGTATTAGGGAAACTGGATAGCAGAGTAAAGATCATTGTCTATCTAAATCACAGTTCTGCTCAAGTGTTAGATCAGCATATTATTGTAAATGTTAGGCCCATCACTTTGGTTTAGCAGGTACAAAATGTCTACACCTACTCTTGACAGCACTGCAGTATTTCTCTTAATTTCTTAGTTCCCACAGCTTGCTACACCTACTCCTTGAATATCATCAGAGTGTGCCAGTGGAAATGCATTCAATTCCTCTTCAGATTTATCCAAAATGGAAATCTATGAAGACTTGTACTGGACACGTGGGAAAGAATTTGCAAAGGCTTTTTATAACAGATTACTAATTTAATTTTAAACTGAAGAGCAAACTGTTCCCATTGATTGCCATGGTATGTAGCCACTGTAGATTGGTGAAATGGGCAGAGACTCTGAAATTTAGAGTGTTTACCTGACCACTTACTGGAGCCTCCGTAACTCATTTCTTCATTTCAGCCTGCTGAGGTCAGTTAAGAGTCTGTCCATTCTCTTAGTTGGACAGAAGGGCAACATGTCATCCTACAAAACAAATGAAATATGGGTAACTACCTTATTGTAATGCGCTTCAGGTTCAGTTTTGATCGGATAAGGTGAAAATTAATCATCTCTCTGACAGTGAGCTAAAGCCTAACCCTGTCATGGTGAAGATTATGTCAAGAGAAAACTTTATAGGCTCCATCTTGCTAACTGAGCAGTGTGAAGTAGGAATCTTCTCTAAGGTAGTCATGGAGCCAGTCATGGAAGATGTCATCCTATAAAATGTAGGTGGCCAAGGTAGGAGCCTCACCCTTATCTTTCTGCAATAATTAGACAGAGAGGCCAGAACAGCTTAGAATAAACTCTTAGTGCTTCAGGTGTTCTCAGATTAATTTTACCCCGAGAGCTTGTTCATCTTCTGCTCAAGTTTTTCAATGCTCTGCAGTTCTCCTTCGACTGCTATAGTGGCCCCAATGGCACGGGGATCACACCTCTGTATGATGCCATCAATGAAACATTGATGCCAAGGTGCTCCAGTGAACTATTTTGTTGATCATTGCATATTCCTGTAGAATTTCGAAAAGAAACTGTAGAAGGTTAAGAAAGTACAAGGAATTATTGTTCCTTTTTCCAGATAAGAGACCAGAAACTGACTCCTCCCAGTATTCCTGATGTCAATCCTATATTAAAATGCCTTCAGATTAAGTTAGTGTAGTCTTTTTGAATAACCATATAAGATAAATGCACTCAAAATACATTTTAGAACAGAAATAGTAAGTTACATAAAATCCATCCCCATATAAATTTGGAAAACAGTTCCTGAGATCAAATCTGAAAGCCTTAACAATCAAATTAAACATTGCATGACTTTAAATTGCAGTTTGATCATCCTCTAGGTCTTAAAGTTGCCCATGCCCAAGACAGTGGATGAGTGACTAAACCAAAGTATACCAGTCACATCTATTCTTCTGTTTCTGCTTCGGAGACCAGGGGCATCGGTTTTAATGCCAATTCACATGTGGTTCCTACACAGGCACAGAATCAACCCCATCAGAAATATCCTCTTGGACAAGGATCCTCACAGGTGGCTGACACCTTCACTGGAAGCCGTTCTCCAGCTGAGAACACAATGTGGACACGCAGTGTCTAGCAAAGCATCAGTTTTGCAGCCTTTCCCTACGTTTAGAAATTTATGTGGTCTGTCTTTTCTGTTCCACTTCCTGTCTTTACAGCAGTTGAAGGAATGAGGTTATCTTTAATTCCTTTCAAAATCAAAGGGAGTTGAAACTGGCTGCTTGGATCCACTGCTAACAGGGGGACATTTATACACACAGAGAAATGGTCACACAAAAATAACACTGCTGTTTAAACCCAGAGAGGTCCTTTCAGCTCCGTATCACAGGGACGTTCTGTACAAGGAGGGTTTCCTGGAGATCCTGCACTGCCACTCCCTTATCATGCCTTTTACCAGGATTCCTCTGTTGGTGAGAGTCTGGCTTGATTTCTTGAGCATTTACTGCAGGTGGCATTTGGTGTATAAAATACCCATCTGAGACAGCTGCATCCAAATGTTTGCCAGGCAGTGTGCTGGTGAAGTCACCAGTCTGTGTCATGGGAGGATCTAACTGGGCACTCTCTGTTCTGGTCTCAGGATTAGGCCTGGCTAGGATATTTCCCAATTGATCTTGCACAGGGAAGCAAGAAGTCACTGGATCATTTAATGGATTGCCACTTTGAATCTGAAATGGAGAATAAGCGCACTGAGAATATCACAAATCTAAAGATAAACTCCTACATGAGAAAATAATGTCAGAAAATCATCTTCCTTTTGGTAGACAGAGGACTTCCACCTATTACTGTGAGAGCAGATATAAGCCCACTTCTGATAGCACCCAGGTAAAAGGAGCAGTTCTCCAGTCAGCTCTTGAGATTGGCATAATTTTTTTTCCTGAAGGTAGATGCAGGCTGAGTATTTGCAGATGGTCTCTTTGTTTTTCCTAAACAACATAGAACATCTCTGCAGAATACAATACTTGGAAACAATCTCCATCTGAAGCAAATCTGTAGTTTGGTTTGATTCTTCCAAGTACTGGAATATAGGTATCCAGAGAGAGAAAAATGGCAAAGCACTGTGCTCTGGAGACCAACAAACATTAGCTGCCCTCTGTGCAGCCACCTGCACTCAAGTTCCCCCGCACTGCAGCATTGCTAAGGGAGTAAATAGCGACTCGCCCTTATACCACCACACATCTTGAGGTGACAGCTGTCCCAATAACTGAGGCACAATAGCCCAGTGGAAATTCATTTCTTTGCATTTCACACCCTATTTGGATTGTTTTGATCCAGTCTGGGGAGGATATTCAAAGGAGCATGGATAGGGATCTATACTTCACTGCAAACTCTCACTTTGCCCTAAGGAATGTTTCTCATTAGTACAGGATTGGTTTGTCTCAATAGTTTTCCCAGTCACACTTGGGGCTATGACCATCTGCAGCTCCTTAGTTTTTCCTGCCTTGCCACAAAGCTGTAGTTTTTCTGCATTTTTCTAAGTCCCGAGTTGGGTTCTAACTGTATAAATGGGCATTTGTCATACAGATCAGGCCAAGAAAGAGTGAGCCAAAGCAAGAAGGATTAAGGTAAATGTTATTTCATTAAAATGGCACAGTAAAATAAACTAAATAAAATAAAAAGGTCTCATTACTATCAATCTGTTTATTGATATGTGCAACATAATAACCATTTCTATTTGGAAATTTCTATCAGAGGTTTTAAGCTTCTGGTCCTTAAGGCAAATCTGGCTTGCAAATTATGTCCTGTTTCTTACAGAAATAGATACTGAAAAATATTGAACAGTTCATCCACTCAAGTGCTTAAAGAAATACATCCATACGGATAAAAGGATTTAAGTTTTTAAAACTGCCAGATAATTTTTCTATTCTCAGCATCCTTAGTTGCTGTGCCTCTCCCAAATTGCTCCCTAAATCCAGTCTCTCCCTCTGCCCCTCAGAGTGCAATACCACTGTGAAATAACTTGCCTCCTTGAAACCTCCAAAGAGCCATAATGCAACAAAAAGTATTTGTCCCATCACAGCCAATACTGGGACCCAGCAGGGAGTTGTTGTAAGGCTGGGGAATAAGCCCGGAATCAGATTACATCTTTTAAACAGGTGATGCTTTTTTGTGGAATCACTGCAGTGTTGGATTGGAATTGTCCACTCACATGCAGGAGGGACTAAAATACCATTTTCATAGGGTGGGAGGATCCAAGGGGAGAGGACCCTGTGGACACCCCCTGGCTGAGGTGTTGGGCAGCACCTTCAAGCTGACCACAGCTGCACTGAAGTCCAGCTATTTTTTTCCCCTACTCCAGTTCCTCTCAAAGTCAAACCATGGGGAGGAGATGAAACAGGGCTGTGCATGTGTTCTGCTCAATGTGAGGTGGAAACATTTCTTGCTAATGATAATATTTTTTGCCTAACAAGATGACCCATTTTTACTTATCATCTGAAAAACTGGGGGTTGAGTAGCAAGTATGAGTAAATACATTTTACCTGAGGTTGGTTTTTCAGACATTTCTATCATCCTTCCAACCATTTCACAGCCTGTTAAATGAGCTGAGACAACACTTCATGTCACTGTTAGCATTTTAAATTAAAATTATGGTAACAATAAATAGCACCTCATGTTTTTACAGACAATTTCATCTAAAGGAATAAAAATAACTAGTTCTGCCTGGATGCATGCATGACTTGCACACATGCACATGTTTACTTTCTTATCTAAAAATCAATTTGATTTCTAGGAAGCTATTTCTAGCACTTGATTCTAACCGTGTGTTTGTACAGTGTCATCAAAAAGCAATCAGGATGTTCACAGAGAAACCAACAAACAGCAAGTACATTTTTATAACAGGTTCTTTGAGAAGCAAAAGCAGACCTAGAGGGGAAGTTATCCAAGTCTGAGGGACACCTGTTCAAGATAATCCCCAAATACACTTTTGCTAACAGTGTTTGTGCACTAAGGCTTTAACACGAAGTTAATCTCTGCTTTCTTTTATTCCTTCCCTGATCAGGAATGTCTTCCCTGTCCATCAACAATCTCTGCAACACTAAGTCACCCTGCTTACATAGATAAGGCATTTTATTTGTGAGAGAAAACACCAGCAAAAGCAAGCCTAACATGAAGACCATTTTTTCTTGATTTATTTCATAGTGTGGACACTCACAACAGAGTCTTAATTTTTTTAAAAACAGCCCTGCTGTCATACAGTCCCCCTCAGAAATGTATTAACTTCCACCTTTAAAACACCAGCCCAGGAGGGAGCTTTGAAAGATACAAGTGGGCAGCTGCTCCTCATCTGCCCTGTGTTGCTTAAAGTCTCTGTCCGAAAGTACAGCTCTCTCACGCTTTTGTGAGGGCCAGCTCTTTCACACACACGTGCTGCTACATCTGCCTGCGACACAGACAAGTCCACACTCCTGCTGAATGGATTCAAGCAGCCAGCTGGCACCACCAGGCACTGAAGCACCCAGAAATCCATTGGCAGCTGGCACGCAGACAGTACACACACTACCAATTCCAACGGGTTCTTCTCATTACCACCCTAGTCACACAATTTTTTAGGTGTTCCTTTCAAATTATCTTATGACATGACATTGCTAGGTTGGCAGAGAACTTCTTTGACAGTTTTGGAGGTAATAAGTTTCATACATATTTGGTACCGTAATGGTTTACGTGCCACCAAGTGTACTTTGCTGGCAGTCATCTCAATAGCTGGCTAGAAAGTCATCCGTGGCAAACAAGCTTCTCCAGGCTACGCCTCTGAGGGATCAGATTTTTGTAAGGAATGAATCACTCTCTTGTTACTAATGGTTTCACCTCTGGGCATTTATAAACTAAATTTGTTGACCTAACCAAATAGCCTGAGTCTGGGATAAAATGTTTCAAAGAGAGAATGGGCAGCAGGCTCTAATCCCCGGTAGCATTGCAGCTTTCATGTAAGCCCTGGAGAGAAACTGCATGGGGAATTTTGCGTGCCGGGAAGGCTCACCTGAGTTTAACATAGGCATGAATCAGTTTGGAGATGGAACCAAGCCCCATTTGGATGAGATCAGTTTGGGCTCTGCTCCTGCTCCTTGTGGGAGGATCCTTGGCTGCAAGTTATATAAAGTTAGCAGCCATCTGGGGGCAAGAAATTTGAAGGAGGAAAAGATAGAAAACACCATGGCACAATACATGTTTTTCCTTTGGTGAACACATGTTCTTTCAGTTCCCAGCCTCAGATGGAGCTAGAAGTGTCTGGTCACACAGCCTTCAAGACCTACGGCCTGAGAGATAGGCATATATGTGAAAACATCTGTTTCCAGGAATCTTTTTACATATTGACTCTTACCTAGCTTTCAAATTGTAAATGTATCTATGTTTCACTGCACATGTGGCAGCGGCATGAGCACAGTATTTCCCAAGGACTTTGCTTTTTATTTATTCAATTTTTCCAAGGATACATCTGTTAAATTATCTAGAGCACAGCTTGTTTGTTTGCTACCTGCATACATATCTTTAGTTCACTGCACTTATTCACAGCTCCTGTGAATAAGAACATGTCATTGACTTCAGAGCCTTCTTTTGAGAAGAATCTCCTTTGTGCATAAAACCATTTGACAGAACTTTCTCACATGCTCACAGGCAGGGCCTTCAAAGTGGTATTACAGATGGTCCAGCACGTTTCTCTGAACTCTGCAGATTTGGCAATTGCAGAGGGTAGTGTTCATTATAACAACAGAAATAAAATTGTCCCTCGAAGGACAACGAACTCGCTCCAGTTTGCAGTACACAAGAGATTGCTTTAACGTAGGCCATTTGGCACAGAAAAGCAGATGTAAATAGAGGCCCATTTCTGCAGCAAGACACTGCCTAACACTTCCACAGTGAGTACCATTTAGAGAAGAGCAGGGCTGCAACAAGAGACAAACAATGCCTTGCCTTCCCGCTCAGGTGAATCTCACCCCATCCAACAGATTTCTGTCCTTCCCACATGCAACCTGCTGCAAAGGACTCCAGAACAGCTGCGCAGCCATATCATCTTTCCTGCCCAGTTGGAGCATTGCTTGGCTGCAATCTGAAAACTGCACATTACCAGCAAAGCTACAATAATGGAGAAAACCAGGCTTTCATTTCACTACCATGTAGGAACTAACGAGTGCTCTGTACTTTTCTTCTAAGTTTGTCCCTTCCTTGTAGACTGTGTCTTGTCTTTATCATACAGAAGTGCTGTAGACAGAAGTGCTGCTACACTCTGGCTGCTCACATGAGGAACAGGAGTGAAATAGCTTTGTTAAAAGGCTCCAGTTTATTCTCATGAATGTTACAACTCAGAGCTTAGACTTTCAACCTCTGAAGAAGAGGCACTGGAAACTTGGTATGTTCCTCTTCCCTTTCAAGATAAACACAGTAAAGAGTCACTTGGCTGGAAGGCAAGTCTCACCAGCTTTTCCTCTCAAGAGGTGTTATACTTGCTTTATCCTCCTAACTAACTGAAGCCACTCTTTTGGAAGAAAAATCAAAATGGCTGTAGTTCCATCCATATCTACTGCTGACACTCCTCCCCACAGCCTGTCTTCCCCTGTCTTTTGGAAAATATGTCCCCAGCTATCTCACACCTGAGAACTCTCACCCCGTATGGACTAAATGGTGCAAATCAACCCATAAGAGAACCCTTTATTCTCTACTTTCCCATAAGAGCATGCAACAGTATGGGTAAAGCTCAACAACTTTCTGAAGTCAGCTCCAGCCAGGGATTTCCTGCCAGGAGGATAATGAGTTTGGAGAGCCTGCAGGAAGGCTGGAAGCTGACTGCAAAGCAGGCAGGATAAGCTGCTGCAGGACCAAGGGCAGTCTTGCAGCTTGGTGCATCTCTTGATGCTGTGGCACCTCATTTGGAAACACAGACTTGACTTTATGCATGATTTCAAAAGATGGAAGACTGACATTCAGATTGAAGTCCCCCTCAAAAGGAGGAGAAGGCAAGAATTAACCAGCACCAAAGAGTGACAAACTCAACACGTACATTCATGTTCTCCTCCCTCCTGTTCACTCTCTCTGCAAGCAGAGTGCTGTTCTATCAGTATGCTAAAATGCACCACCAAAAGCCTCTTTGCTATTGTGTGGGTATGAGTGTCAGTGGCAGCAAAATGGACATTGTTGTATCTTTGATGATTCCTGAATCTATCTGCATGCAAAGGTAATATGAATCCTCATCTCAGGCACCACTGCCACATAAGTCACTCAGATACTCCTTTCAAGTTTCTAAGGTCTTTCCTTAGATTTTACTACTCAGTCTTCACCTCTCAATAAACAGGAGGATGGCAAGTATTAAACGCAGGTAAGTTTCAGCTGCTCCAGTTATGTGCATCTGTGGTTCACACTCAAACACCAAGAAAAACACAGCACACAGATTAACTGAGCTGAACAGGCATACCTATTTCAGGCACAGCTTTACAGAACGAGAGGACTGAGCCAGAGCCAAACTCCCAGTCCCATCTGTATGCAGTGGTAACGGATGTGCAGCTGTGTGTTTTTATATAACCATATATAGTTCAGGCAAACTTCCCCCAAAGTAACTCCGTGCAAATTCATGTCTCCTATAAACTGGCTAGATCATGCAATGAAGACCTGTGTGGGGTGCGTGGGCTTGAAGGGAAGAGACAAAAATTTCTGACACCCCTTTTCAAAGCGAACCAGTACACAAACAAGGAAATCTGAGGCTGCTGAATGTAGCCAAAGTGATCATGGTGATTCCAGTTCTACACCACATAAAAAAGGCTCCCACAAACATGTCAGCATTGAGAGCCTGAAGGGCAAGTGAAAACAGAACTGACTCACCTATGTTCATCATTTAGAATAAGAAAAACAAAATATCAGAAGATAAGGAGGTACAGTAACACTCGAAAAGAAAACCAGTTTTATAATACTCTCTTTCCTATCTACCTTCAATAAAGTGGAATCATCAGCTTTAAGGAAGCTTTAACCTATTTTAAGGTCAGATGGGACCCTGTACAACAGATACAGACTACAACCTGAAAAAAGGCTGAACACTATGAATATTCCTCCTTCCTAACAGCACCAAACAGGTTGGTACATGCTGTTTTCATTTAAGTAACTTTTATCCTTCTGGAAATTATATTGCAAAGTGTTTAAAAAGATCTTGAAAGAGAGCAATGTATACAAATAAACTGGATAACGCTTCCCCAGCAGTTGGCAGAATTTCAGAGTCCTACACTATGGCTGTGTCAATTTGGTCTTTGTGTAAGTGATAGGGGTAGATTCTACCCACTCCAGATTTAAATCACAGAGGCTAAAGCTCAGAAATATAATGGCTGATGCACATTCTCTGCTATAAAATGCACAGTTACTGGTATATTAAAGGGAGTCTGCTCCTATCCAAATGCTGAGAGAATGACTGAACCTGACATCCAAATGGCAGCATCAGGAACTGAAAACCGAAGACATGAGGAGCTGGATCCCAATCCAGCAAAACAAATACTTGGAGTGCAAGGAAACCCTGAGAAGTCTTGAAAGAGGAATTGCTGGGGCTAAACAGTGGCCTGATTTCAGATCTAACCGGCCAAAACCATGTAGCTTAGGCTGCAGAACAACAGGCTCTTTCAAAGTCATCAACATTTTCTCTTCCTTAAGACCATGAGGGCTGTCATTACTGTCAGCTGGAGGGGGCAAGTGGGTGTCACCTCTTCTAAATGTGCATGAAGCCTCAGGGAGCATCCCATCATGCTAAGTTCACTGCACTTGTATAGCATTCATCTGCACCTTGGAGCATCAGCACCGAGTACCTGTGCTACGGAGGAGGGAGGAAGGCAATGCGCACAACAGAGAGAGAAAAGGGACAGAAGAGGACAACAGCCAAGAAAGTGGGAACCAAAACATGGTTACATTCTGTCAGTGTGGGCCTCCTACAAAGAAATAGTCAGGAGTACCAAATCTGGAGGCAAACATGCTATTCCCTCCTGACCTCCCTTCTGGGTTTTGGTACTGCTTGATGACAAAAGAAGGGCAAATCACCACATTTAGGCAAGGTAATAAAGGACAACTAACTCATGCAAAATGTTGCAGCCTGGATGGTAGCCCACACACTTCAGAGATTAGCTGAAGCTCTGAAAAGCAATTTGAGCAACTTCCTTTGATGTACCATCTGGTGAATAATTTACTGGGAATGTCTTAATCACATCAAAGGTATCTATCAATGTGCTCAGATTTACTCAGTGTTTAAGACTCTGCCTGTATATTGCACTCAAGGAACAGACATATTAGTACAGAATTAAACTTTACTGCAGTACTCCCACAGTAATAATAAAAAAAAAAAATCTGCAGCAGATTACCAGTATGGCCTCAAGGACTACGTTTCGGAAGAGCAATATTTCACTACTACCTCAAAAAAGCTGCTACTCTACAATCAGTCTTGCTCATGTTTCCAAAAATTTACAAAATAGACACATATCTGTGGCATAAAGAAGTTTAGAATCTTCCTATTCAAAGGACGCATTGGCAGGGCTCTCTAACATTAATCACATGGGTTTAGACTGAGAGTAGATTTAGACAAGATATATAAGGAAGAAATTTTGTGCAATGAGAGCAGTGAAAACGCTGGCACAGGTTTCCAGAGACGTTGTGGATGCTCCATCCTTGGAAACATTCAAGGTCAGGTTGGACAGGGCTCTGAGCAGCCTGATCTAGTTGAAGTTATTTCTGCTTATTGCAGGAGAATTGGACTAGAAGGCCTTTGAAGGTCAACCCAAATCGTTCTATATGTCTATGACATCCATTCGTCATACTCTAAATGGAAGTATTATTATTACTGCTTTCCCTCCTTAAATACTGAGACTAAATTGGGGTCATATGATTAAAAAAAAACCAAAACAACAACCAAAAAACAAAACCCAAAACAAACAAACAAACAAAACAAAACCACCTAAGCAAACAAACAAAAAAAACCCACAAAACTTTCTGTCTTTTAAATATAGTTTTAAAGTCACACAGCTAATTATATTCCCCGAAAGCCAAGGCCAGACTATACTTATTTGTAAGTGCCAGTCCTGTCTTGCCGCCTAAGTGCTTTAAATCGCGTTATCCTCCAGCATCTCCCCAACACGCCCCGCGCAGCTCACTCACTGATTCGCCGCCTTCCCAGGACCCCGCCGAGCCCCGCGGACGCCCCCGGCCAGGTGCTCACGGCAGGCCGGCTCAGGAGGAGGTCGCTCAGGGGAGGGGAGCCGGGATCGCGGCCCCGTGGGCTGCTGACACCCCCCGGGCACCGCCGGGCATCCCCGGGCATCCCGCCCCTCCGCATCCCCGTGCCCGCCGCCGCCCGCTCCGC